>JAJPUD010000886.1:190426-210538 GCA_023553655.1 Myrmecobius fasciatus
GAAAAGCCCCGCCTCTGAAAAGCCCCGCCTCTGAAAAGCCCCGCCTCCCTGTCCCCACCTTCCGCTCTTCCAGACGTCCAATCACTAGAAGATGGGGGCGGAGATTACTTTCCCGTCGACGTTCTATGTCATCACGCTGACGCAGTCGTCTCATAGAGTATCAACTTGTTTCCTTTTCATTTTACCCCTGTTGTGGGTCGGCGGCCGCCAGCTTAGGTCGTTGAGAAAGGCGAGGACGGAGACGTCTGCGTTGTCCTCGTCCTCGTTGGAATCTGGGTCCGCTTTCGTAGTCAGGGACAGTCGTGTCCCTTTCTTCCTAAAGTAAGGCTGGCGGGCCCCGCCTTAATCTGGGCCTTCTCTGTGGCTGGGCCTTAGCCCTGCCCCCTGGGGGAGGAGGGGTGGAACGCGTCTAGACCCTGGGTCCAGAGCTTTTAAATCATGGGGCTTTCTGCTACTCTCCCCACAGATGGCCCAGATCTCCAGCGAGGACGAGGCTCAGCTCCAGTCCATGCTCAGGCAATTACTCCTGAGCGTGAAGGAAAAAATCACGGGTGCTCCCTCCCTTGAGTGCGCGGAAGAGATCCTCTTACACCTGGAGGAAACTGATGAAAATTTTCACAAGTAAAGCTTCGTTTGGTATTTTAAGCGAACGCACCAGCAGATCTGTAGAGTTTAAAGGGGCATTTGAAGCAGTGTCTGAACGAAACCTACCTATATTTTCTTCTATTCATTTACACTTGATCCTCTTCCATCTTGGCTAGACTCCTATGAAGAGTGGGTGGGTCCCAGGGTGAAACTCTATGTGTGTTTGTGTGTGTATAAAAATATAATTTCTTGCTTTTTCTCCCTCAACCCTCCTACACAAATTTTAAGCTAAATACAGGACTTGATTGTGTCAAGCCACGTAGAAGTCAAATCATTTTTATAGTAATTGATATTAGTAGCTTAGTTAAACTTGTAATAAGAATAAATTTAGAAGCAGCTTTACTTTCTTTAATCTCATTGGATTCTCCCCACAACTCTGAGGTATATAACAAATATCACCATTTTATAGATGAATAAACTGAAGTTTAGAGAGGTAAAATTATTTCTTTTTTTCTTGTTCATACAGCTAACAAGTTTCATAGATGAGCTTTGAATTCAGGTCTTCCTTATTTCAGATATTTTCTTCATTTCAGCACTTTTGCTGTACAAGTCAGCCTCCATTGTAATATTGTGGCAGGCCTTTTTTTATTCATTTATGTTTTGAAGTGGGGAAGGGGCATAGTTCATTAAGTAACTTATTTCAGTATCAAGTAGCTGTCAGATTCAACACTAAAAAGGTGGCTCAAACTTGCTAATGAATTTAAGAGAAGAATGGGAACAAACATTTGTATAGTACCTCCTCAATATTAAGTGCTTATGCTAAGTGCTTTTTATAATATCTCATTTGATCTTCAAAACAAGTTTTCAAGGAAGATGTTTTTATTATCCCCATTTTATATTTGAGGTAAATTGTGCTTAGCATCACACTCTAGTAAGTGGCTGAGAATGGATTTGATCTCAGGTTTTCCTGATTCCAGTTCCAGAGCTCTATCTTTTGCATGCAAAGTTCTCAGTGTGTGGTCTAAGGACTGGAAATGAGAGAATGGGTCCCTGACACCCTTTCCTGGAGTCCACAATAAAATTTTTCATAATGTTAAGAGATTTCAATTTCTAAAACGATAAATATTGATAGGTATAAATCACATAAACAAAAACTCTTTGGAAGGGTTCTCAGCAATTTTTAAGGGGAAAGAAATTCTTTGTCCCAAAAATTGTGGAAGCCCTTGCTCTATGGGAATAATGCTGGTTAGATTTCCAGGCCTGTTCACAAAATCCTATAGCCTTAAATATACTATATTGAAGCTGGGCTTCTAGGAACTTGTAAGGTACGTCAGGGAAGACTAAAGTGATTTCTTTTTTCTTACCTGGGTTTAGGGTTGAGTTTAGAAAAACATTTTTTGAAAAGAGAAAAAAATTACATCTTTCTCATTTATTCAACCCCTCTTTGAATCTTTTAATATTTCTTACTTTTGTATCCTAAAATGCTAGTTGATTTATCCTTTACAGTACTTATGTTCCAAATTGATCTACTTTTCATCTCTCTTCTCATCTCCCTCCCCCATCTTTCTTAACTAGTTACTAAGGCCTATCTGAAAGCTATTTCCCAGTCAGTTCTCTATGTTTAGTACAGGTATTTGCATTGTTGTAAGACTATCTAATTGATGACATTTCCAGAAGTGTAGCAAACTGAACGGGGGGGAAATGAAACAGGCAAGACAGGCAAACTTGTCCTTGTTTTTGGACAAGGTGATAATCACATAACCACTTTACTTGATAGTCTGTAGTTGGTCAGGCCTAAAGTTGCTCATACAGTTGGAAAGTGCATAAGGAAGGGAGTGTTGGAGCTCTTTTTGAATATGGGCCTTTTTTTATACTAGCTATGTATGAAAGTTTAAATTTGTAAAAATATTATTTAAGGGCTGATAACTTATATTAAAAAGGAAATCATCCTCTTATGAAAATGAACTTCATTGCATTAATGTATGTAATAAAACATCTATTTTCTAATAAGGCTCCTGTATACAAAAGTTTCTATGACATATACATTAACTAAAGTACCTGACCATTTGTAGCTACTAGTTTTCAAACAAGCAGTTTTTATTATATCTTAGAAGGGTACCTCAAGTGTTAGCTCTTTGAACTGTATAGTTCTGCTCAAATGTAATATGTAAACACTTTAATTTTGTTATACAGAAATTTTTTATAATAAAATTTGACTTTTAAAAATTTCTAGTATCTGTTACTGACACTTTGCTGGGTAGTTTACAGTAGTGTCAGACCTATATAGAAAGGGGGAGGGCATTAATTTATATGTAAGGATCCCTGAAGGCTGAGTATTGATTTATTTTTAAAATATAATATTATCTATGTTTTACTACATTTTGTTTACTTTATTAACTATTTCCCACTATAGTTTTATCTGGTTTAAGCAGCACTCAAATGTTGCAGGTGGCATATTTGGTATTTCTGATGTAAAATATGAAAATTTTACAAGCTTTTTTTTTTATTTTTTTAATTTTATTTTATTTGCATAACATACGTGTGGGTAATTCTTCAACAATAACACTTACATAGCTTTCCGTTAGAAATTTTTCCCCCCAACTTCCCCACCCCTCCCCTAGATGGCAGGATATCCACTACATGTTAATTGTTAAAATATTGGCAAATCGAATATATATGTATACATATTTCCAAACTTATCATTGTTGTGCAAGAAAAATCTTATCTACACAAATGATATATCAGATAAAGGAAACACAATGTAAGCAAACATCAATCAAGGAGTATGAGAGTGTTATGTTGTAGTCCACATTTCGCATCCCTCTCTCTGGGTGTATATGGCTTTCTTCAGTGAACAATTGGAAGTGGTTTGAAACATATCATTGTTGAAGAGAGCCATGTCCATCAGAATTAATCGTCATATAGTACTGTTGTTGCCGTGTATAATGATCTCCTGGTTCTGCTCATTTCACTCAGCATCAGTTCATGTAAGTCTCTCCAGGTCTCTCTGAAATCATCTTGCTGGTCATTTCTTACAGAACAATAATATTCCATAATATTCATATACCATAATTTATTCAGCCATTCTCCAATTGAAGGGCATCTATTCAATTTCCAGTTTCTAGCCACTACAAAAAGGGCTGCCACAAACATTCTTGCACATGTGGGGCCTTTTCCTTTCTTTATGATTTCTTTGGGATATAAGCCCAATAGAAATGCTGCTGGGTCAAAGGGTATGCACAGATTGATAACTTTTTGAGCATAGCTCCAAATTGTTCTCCAGAATGGCTGTATCCGTTCACAGCTCCACCAACAATGCATCAGTGTCCCAGCCCTCCCACAACCCCTCCAACATTCATCATTAACTTTTCCTGGCATTTTAGCCAATCTGACAGGTGTGAAGTGGTACCTCAGAGTTGTCTTGATTTGCATTTCTCTGATCAACAGCGATTTGGAGCACCTTTTCATATGACTATAAATAGTTTTAATTTCATCCTCTGAAAATTGTCTGTTCATATTCTTTGACCATTTATTGATTGGAGAATGGCTTGAATTTTTATAAATATGAGACAATTCTCTATATATTTTAGAGATGAGACCTTTATCAGAACCCTTGAATGTAAAGATGATTTCCCAGTTTATTACTTCCCTCCTAATCTTGTCTGCATTGATTTTGTTTGTACAAAAACTTTTTAACTTGATATAGTCAAAGTTACCTATCTGGTTTTCAATTAAGAGTTCCAGTTCTTCTTTGGACATAAATTTATTCCATCTCCAAAGGTCTGAGAGGTAAACTATATTACATTCCTCTAATTTACTTATAGTATCACTCTTTATATCCAGATCATGAACCCATTTAGATCTTATCTTGGTATGTGGTGTTAGATGTGGGTCAAGCCCTAATTTCTTCCACACTAGTTTCCAGTTTTCCCAGCAGTTTTTGTCAAATAGTGAATACTTGTCCCAAAAGCTGGGGTCTTTGGGTTTATCAAAAACCAAATTGCTATAGTTATTGCCTAGTTTGTCTTGTGATTCTATCCTATTCCACTGATCGACTATTCTATTTCTTAGCCAGTACCATATGGTTTTGATGACCGCTGCTTTATAATATAGTTTTAGATCTGGTACAGCAAGTCCTCCATCATCAGCCTTTTTTTTCATTAATCCCCTTGAAATTCTTGACCTTTTGTTTTTCCAAATGAACTTTGCTACTATTTTTTCTAGATCTGTAAGATAATTTCTTGGGAGTTTGATTGGTATGACACTAAATAAGTAAATTAGTTTGGGTAGTATTGTCATTTTTATTATATTTGCTCGGCCTACCCATGAGCATTTTAAGTTTTTCCAATTGACTAGGTCTGATTTGATTTGTGTGGAAAGTGTTTTGTAGTTTAGTTCATATAGTTCCTGACTATCTCTTGGCAGATAAATTCCCAAATATTTTATACTATCAACAGTTATTTTGAATGGAATTTCTTTTTGTATCTCTTGCTGCTGAACTTTATTGGTAATATATAAAAATGCTGATGATTTATGTGGATTTATTTTGTATCCTGCAACTTTGCTAAAGTTGTGAATTGTTTCTAGTAGTTTTTTAGTTGAGTCTTTAGGGTTCTCTACGTATATCATCATGTCATCTGCAAAGAGTGATAATTTGGTTTCCTCATTACCTACTCTAATTCCTTTAATCTCTTTTTCTTCTCTTACTGCTAAAGCTAACATTTCCAAGACAATATTAAATAATAATGGTGAAAGTGGGCAGCCTTGTTTCACTCCTGATCTTATTGGGAATGGTTCTAGTTTGACTCCATTACATATGATACTTGCTGAAGGTTTTAAGTAGATACTACTAATCATTTTAAGGAAAAGCCCATTTATTCCTATACTCTCCAGTGTTTTTAATAGGAATGGGTGTTGGATTTTATCAAAGGCTTTTTCTGCATCTATGGAGATAATCATATGGTTTTTATTAATTTGGTTATTGATATAATTGATTATGCTAATTGTTTTCCTAATATTGAACCAGCCCTGCATTCCTGGTATAAATCCTACTTGGTCATGATGTATTATCCTGGGGATGACTTTCTGTAATCTTGTTGCTAAAATCTTATTTAAAATTTTTGCATCAATATTCATTAGGGAAATGGGTCTATAGTTTTCTTTCTCAGTTTTCTCCCTACCTGGTTTAGCTATCAGCACCATATCTGTGTCATAGAAGGAATTTGGTAGTACACCTTCTTTCCCAATTTTTTCAAATAGTTTATATAGTATTGGGATTAATTGTTCTTTGAATGTTTGGTAAAATTCACATGTAAATCCATCTGGCCCTGGAGATTTTTTCTTAGGGAGTTGATTAATCGCTTGCTCTATTTCTTTTTCCCGAAATAGGGCTATTTAAATAATTTATTTCCTCTTCTGTTAATCTGGGCAATCTATATTTTTGTAGATATTCCTCCATTTCATTTACATTATCAAATTTATTGGCATAAAGTTGGTCAAAGAAACTCCTAATTATTACTCTAATTTCCTCTTCATTGGAGGAAAGTTCTCCCTTATCATTTTTGAGACTAATAATTTGATTTTCCTCTTTCCTTTTTCTAATCAAATTAACTAAAGGCTGATCTATTTTGTTGGTTTTTTCATAAAACCAACTCTTACTTTTATTTATTAATTCAATAGTTTTCTTATTTTCAATTTTATTGATCTCCCCTTTAATTTTCAGAATTTCCAATTTGGTATTTAATTGAGGGTTTTTGATTTGGTCTTTTTCTAGCTTTTTTAATTGTAAGCCCAGTTCATTAATCTTCTCTTTCTCTGTTTTACGCAAGTAAGCATCTAGAGATATAAAATTACCCCTTATAACCGCTTTAGCCGAGTCCCACAAATTTTGGTATGTTGTCTCATTGTTGTCATTCTCCTGGATGAAATTTTCGATTGTGTCTATAATTTGCTCTTTCACCCATTCGTTCTTCAGGATTAGATTATTTAATTTCCAAATAACTTGTGGCCTATTTTCTCCTGGCCTTATATTACATGTGAGTTTTATTGCATCATGATCTGAGAAGGATGCATTTACTATTTCTGCTTTTCTGCAATTGATTTTGAGGTTTTTATGCCCTAACACATGATCAATTTTTGTATAAGTTCCATGAACCCCTGAGAAAAAAGTATACTCCCTTCTATCACCATTCAATTTCCTCCAGAGATCTATCATACCTAACTTTTCTAGCCTTTTGTTAACCTCCCTAACTTCTTTCTTATTTATTTTGGAATTTGATTTATCTAATTCTGAGAGAGCAAGGTTGAGATCTCCCACTAGTATAGTATTACTGTCTATTTCTCCTTGCATCTCTCTTAACTTCTCCTCTAGGAATTTGGATGCTATACCACTTGGTGCATATATGTTAAGTATTGATACTGCTTTATTGTCTATGGAACCCTTTAGTAAAACGTAGTTTCCTTCCTTATCTCTTTTAATTAGATCTATTTTTGTTTTTACTTGATCCGAGATAAGGATTGCTACCCCTGCCTTCCTTTGTTCACCTGAAGCATAGAAGATTCTGCTCCAGCCCTTTACCTTCACTCTGTATGTATCTCTATGTTTTAGATGTGTTTCTTGTAAACAACATATTGTAGGATTCTGGCTTTTAATCCAGTCTGCTACCCGCTTCTGTTTTATTGGAGAGTTCATCCCATTCACATTCACAGTTAAAATAACTATATCTGTATTCCCTGCCATCTTCTTTACCCAGAGTTATGATTTTCTCTTCCCTGTCCCCTCTCTCCCTTCCCCCCTCCGCAGTACTTTGCTCTTGATGACCACCTCCCACCAATAATCCTCCTCCCTTTAGAGTCCCTCCCTCCCCTTTATACCTTTCCCCTAATCCTTCTATTAGTTTATCCCTTTCCTTTTCTCCCCTCCCTCCTACCTTCCCACAAGGAGGGTCAGGCCTTTCTTTGAAGCCAAATGTGTCTGATATACTCTCTTAGAGTCCAATCTTATGAGAGTAAGGTTTACACAATACTCATTGCCCTCCCTTCTTTCCCTCAATTATATTAGATCTTCTATGTGTCTTTATGAGATTTTGCCTTATTTTACCTCCTTTATTTTTACTTTATTTTGCCTCCTTTCCCCCCTCCCCCCTTTTTCTTTTTCAGTATGGTATCCCTTCCACCTCTAATTTCTTTTCCATTATTATCAAAGAAAAATCAAATTATACTGCCATTCTTTAAAGGATACCTATAGTAGAAATATAGTTCTCAAGAGTCTTCCTTTTTACCTTTTTATGCTTCTCTTGAGTTCTCTACTTGGAGGTCAAATTTTTTGTTCAGATCAGGTCTTTTCATTAGAAATAGGTGAAATTTTCCTGTATCATTGAATGACCATCTTCTTCCCTGGAAGATGATGCTCATTCTAGCTGGATAACTTATTCTTGGCTGTAATCCAAGTTCTTTTGCCTTTCGGAATATCTGGTTCCAGGCCCTTCGATCCTTTAAAGTGGAAGCTGACAGATCCTGTGTAATTCTAATGACAGTTCCTCGGTATTTGAACTGTTTCTTTCTAGCTGCTTGCAGTATCTTTTCCTTGGTGTGATAGTCCTGAAATTTAGCCATGATATTCCTTGGGGTTTTAATTTTGCAGTCTCTTTCAGGAGGTGATCAGGGAATTCTTTCGATGGTGATCTTGCCTTCTGATTCTAAAACATCAGGGCAGTTTTCTTTCATGATTTCCTGGAAGATAGCATCTAGGTTCTTTTTTTTTATCGTGGCTTTCAAGGAGTCCATTAATCCTTAGATTGCCTATCCTAGATCTGTTTTCCAAGTCAATTGTTTTTCCTAGGAGATATTTCATATTTTCTTTTATTTTTTCTTTTTTTTTTTGTTTTTGTTTGACTGATTCTTGAAGTCTTATTGAGTCACTCACTTCTATTTGTTCAATTTTAATTTTTAAAGTATTTCCTTCAGTTATCTTTTTTAGCTCCTTTTGTAGCTGGCCAATTGAGTTTCTTGATTCAATGCATTCTTTTTCCATTTTGCCAGTTTTATTTTTCAGTGAATTGTTGTCTTTTTCCAATTCACCAATTTTGTTTTTCAGTGAATTGTTGTCTTTTTCCAATTCACCAATTTTGTTTTTCAGTTCACCATTTTTATTTTCCAGTGAGTTGGTGATTTTTTCCAATTCACCAATTTTGTTTTTCAATGAACTGTTTTCTTTTTCCAATTCACCAGTCCTATTTTCCAGTTTTTGATATTTCTGTTGCCCTGATCTCAATTTATTTCCCCATTCTTCTTCTAGCTCTCTTTTGAGATTCTTAATGCAATCATCCAGGTAAGCCTTCTGAAAGGGGGACCAACTTAAGTCTGCCTTTGTGGCTTCATCTGGGATTTTTTTCATAATGTCAGGATCTGGGGACTGTTCTATTTTTTCTGCGTAAAAGCTTTCTATGGTGAGAGCTCTCTTCTGCTTCTTGCTCATGGTTTAAAGTTGGGATATTAGTCAAAAACAGAGAAAACTGCAATGATTTGTATTTGCCCTTGGGCAGTTTGCCGAGTTGACTTCCGGTCTGAGGCTGGTGGGGCTAGACCACGTTTTCAGTTTCTCTCGATCCACCCATTACCAAAGGCAGATCTGTCAAAGCACCTGCCTGCAAGCAGAGCAAAGTGGCCCAGGCGTCTCCCAGGGGCTTCCTGGGTGCCTTAAATCCGGCCCTCTATCGCAGCCCTGACTTCCGCCCAGCTGGAGTCTGATTGCGACCAGCAGCCGATTTCCCCTGAGGCTAACCTTCTCCGGAGTTCTTTCAAGGTAGATCTTTGATAGAAGTGCGTTGTAGTCCAAATGTTTGGTGGAGCCTTCACTCACAAACCAGTTCGAAGGCTCACTTTGTCTGGGTTTGAGGGAAGGTCCCAAAGGAGTTCACAGAGAAAGCTGTCTGCAGTTCGCCATCTTGGCTCCGCCCCCAATTTTACAAGCTTTTAACCGTCAGTTTCCTCTAATAGAGATTTATGTTAATTATTTTTTTTTTGGTGGAGGGGTAAGGTACTTACCTGTGATTTCCTTGATGGAAAAATTTGCTTTACTTCATTTAATGTAATAGGTAACTGCTCTGTAACTAACAGTGTCAGTTGCTTAAGGCAATGAAAGTGACTTTTCTGTATCACATAGACACTAGATATATATTAATCTGTAGGACTTGAACTCGGGACATCTAGATTCATCCCATCTCCACAGCTAGCATGTATCATGGTCTTCTCTGCCACTTATGTTTTCTAAATAAATAATATGAGAAACTATATCTTTAAAAATGATAACCATTTTATTTTAAAGCTGGAAAAGGTATACTGTTGTAAATTAGTTTTCTTAAAATGAAAATGTTAATAATTTAGTATAATGTTATACTAAATTATTTATTCAGATTATTTACTTAATACACCATTCTGTAGTCATTAATTCTGTAAATTCACATGCATCTTATAAAAATTTGTTCAGAATCCTAACATTTAAAAAAAATATTCCCATGATAAGTAATTTAGGTAATATCTCAGGAGGAAAATAATAGAAAACATTTTGGGTTCAGTTAATTATTAAATATTTTCTGTGGACATTTTACTAGTTCTTAGTAACATCTTCCTAAGCAAGTATAAAGAAGATTGATCATTATGAATACTATACAAAAAAAGGAGGAAGATAGGCTATAATTATTCACTAGGCCTCATTTTCATATAGGACTAAATGAGTAGAACTCTCACTGGCAGATCTATTAGAAAACTATTCCATATAAGTGACCAGGTATTCCCTAAAGCTCTAAGAATGCTTTGAAAAATGTTATGAAAAAGTGCATTTAATATTCTTTGGAAACATTGAAATTTATCATTTTGGATATATAGTTTGAAAAAAGTAAACAAATATGATGGAGTATTTCTATATTTTACTTGTGGAGAAAAAAAAGAATACTGTAGAAAATGAAGTATATAGAAGTATGGGAGGCAGGGAAAGGAATGTTTTTTAGAGTTAGGATCATGGTATTATTATTTAAAAATTGAAAAAACCCAACCATCATTTTTAGATATATGATAAACACTATATAATATGTATAAATTAGAGTAATTAGATCTAGATCTTAAAGGCTTTCTACAAACAGCTTTGAATCAGAGTACTTATAACAAGATATCATAACACAATGTAGCCAAAATATTTCAGGTTTTAACTGATGAGGCCCTTTAAAAGTCCCATCACTGCTTTAATACAGTTTTCTAACACACAAAATAATTTGCATATTCCCTTATGTATTTTGAGCTCTGCAGTTTGATGAATATGTTCAGTTAAAGAAGATTCTAAGTGAAGAATGATTCCAACAAGAATAAAACCATATTATAGAAGGGTAGATATGTATTAAAGAAAACAGACTTTTAAAATAAAGATGTTTATCATTCATATAGAGTTCTGGAGGAAATATGTGAGCTGTCTATATAGGTGTCTTCCAAAACAGAAGACCATGTGGTACAACGAAAAAGCATTAGGGGACCTGCATTTTAATTTTGACTCTGTCATTTGTTGTGTGATCTGGGGCAAGTAACTTGACTTCATAAGGCTTTAATTGCTTCATTTGTAAAATGAAAGAGTTGGGATTGATGTGGAATTAATTTTAGATTTCTTGGAACTCTTATCTGAGTTGCTTGTGATTCTTTTGTATCCAGCATAGACATTTAAAAGCCAGAGAACTTAAATGACTTTTATTAGTTATGTTACTTGAAGAATGGAATTATGTCCTGGAAGTTTTAATTCTCAAAATTTTTTTTGTTTTTCCATCAAGGATTAGTGTGTTAGAATATTTGTTTTTATAATATCAAAACAATTCCTTATAATTTCTTTGCTTTTCTTCTCTTTAAGAGTAAGGCTTAGATTTCCTAATTACAGTAATTCAGACTGATTTTAGAATATTATTTTTAAGTTTAAAGATAATCATCTTGATAACCACACACACAAATGAAGAAACTAAGAACCAGAACAATAAGTGACTTGCTCAAGCTCATGCAATTAGTTAATAGCAAGAATTAGAAATAACATTTTAAATCCTAATCCTGTGTTCTACTCATGATATATCTTTGTCTATACACATTTTTCCTATACTTGGTACATAAAATTTTTTATGGAGTACCTACTATATTTGTATTTATTCATATTTTTTCTTGAGTTTAACCTGTTTTATTTTGTAGATTTATTCAAACATTTTTATAGTTCTTTATACAGTGAACAATTACCAGACTTATTTAAAAAATTACAAAACAAATTTGCAATCAAGTAATCAAGTCTTTGTTCAGAATTTTTGAGTACTTGCAATGCCTATAGTAGGTTTTGTGAAGAATCAAAGTAGATTTTTTTTTTGCCATTGATATGCTGAAATAAACATCTGATTTCTTCAGATACCTAAGGAATAGACAATTCAAGCTACGTGATTAAGTGTCGGATTGTTTTATCGGAACTCAAGTAAAGTAGGAATTCATATTTAGGGAAGTTCTTTGTAGGATGGAGTTTTGAAAGGACTACATCAGGAAGGAGGCTGTGATACAATGGAAAAATATTGGATTTGAAATCTAAGGATATAAATTTTTATTCTGGCTTTTCTACTTGCTGGGTGATCTTGGGCAAGTGATTTGATTTAAGTTGGCCTTAGTTGTTAAAATAATGAAATTGTTGGAATTGATGTGGAATTAGGAAATTTCTTTCCAGATCTTTTGCAAAAGGTTTTTGGCTTTGTAAAACAAAATTTTAAAACTTAAGATTTAATTATAGATTTTTGAATGATGCTTATATATTGTAGTAATTTTGTTATTTATCCATATTTTCTAAAATTATTCACTTGAGCTATTTTATTTAAAATTAATGTTTTAGTAAGGTTTACCATGAATTCTAGATTTAAAGGTAGGTGATAACATTTTCTCTCATGGGACTGGATTATAAGCAGAACACTTCAGACTTTGGTAAAAGTCTAGCTAAAATGCATTATTTGACTTTCTGTACCTATCCCTTTACTAATGCCAACACCGTTTCTTCACTTCCTACTTCTGGCCTAGTTTGTATTTCACCTCCATTAGACTGTACTGATTTCCATATCTCTTGAAATTCTCATAGCAGTTTACAACTCTCTTTTTGCAGGTCATCTTCTTCCTTGTATTATGGTTAATTAGGCATATCTTATTTTACTTGTTTTTATAAAGTGCCCAGTACAGATTTTTGTACAAATTAGATGCTTATTAAACATTTCTTACATAAAGGTACTTTAAATTATTACAAAAATGTGGACATCTCAGGGAATTGGACTAGAAAGGGAATTAGGGACTCTGAAACAAATGATCCATGTTGAATGTATCAAATGGGGTAAGTTTTATGATAGGACTTTTGCATGTCAGGTCAAAGAAAGTAAATTTTAGTCACAAAAGATCCTCCTGGAGTTAAGTCTTCCTATTTAGAAAGATTAGTCTAGCAACAAAATGCAGTAGGCACTGGAAGTTGGAAAGAAAACATGGAGGGATTAATTTTCATAGAAAAATAAAATTCACTGAATTCAGAATTTAGATCTAGAAATGGCTTTAATCCAATAACCTTGTTTTATAGAGAAAATGAAATTGAGAGAATGAGAAATTGAGAACTGACACCTAGTTCACTGTTGTTGTTTTTTAAAAATACTAATTTAAATGATGAGTTGAAGATACACAAAGCAGGAATGTTCAAGAATTTATAACTAAGTGTAAGGGACAAAATCTGAGGAACTAGGAAAACATTGGTGCCTGTGGCAAGTAACGTCATAGGCCTAAAAAAACCAAAAGTCACAAGCCTTAATCTGGGCCTTTCCAAGCAAGGAAAGGAAAGAAAGGTTTCTATCCTCTTATTCCTGGGGCTTAAGACTCAGAAAAAGTATGGTGTATGAGAGCCTTTGATGTCATCTGAATTGTAGAGAAATTAAACGACTTGCCTTAAATCACTTAGGTAGTATTGAAATATTGATTGAATATATTTTTATTATCAATTTCTAATAACAAATGACATTAATATTTATTTTAGGAAATGAGTTATCAGAAAAAAAAATACAATAAAATCTCACTAATTTAGACTAATTCAACTATAATATTTTTTAGGCCTTTTGATTTTTAGTTACATGTCTTACCTGAGTAGCCAAGATATAGGTTCAGTCCTTCATGAGAAGTACCCTAAATAGTAGAAGATGTACCACTAGAATTGGCCAAGGTGCAACCTTTACAAGCTTATCCTCATGTATATTTTATGTGACAAGAAACTATGGGGAAGTGAAAAGAGGACTGAACTTGAAATTGGGAAGACCTAGAATCCAAGTTCTGCATTTGTCTCATACTAGTTGTATGACTGTAAATTAGTTACTTAACCTATCAGTGTCCTGGTACCCATGAAATTCTTTAAGACCCAAAGTGATATTGATCAGAGAAATGCAAATTAAGACAACTCTGAGGTACCACTACACACCTGTCAGATTGGCTAAAATGACAGGAAAAGATTATGACAAATGTTGGAGGGGATGTCGGAAGGCTGGGACACTGATACATTGTTGGTGGAACTGTGAACAGATCCAACCATTTTGGAGAGCAATTTGGAACTATGTTCAAAAAGTTACCAAACTGTGCATACCCTTTGACCCAGCAGCGTTTCTATTGGGCTTATATCCCAAAGAGATTTTAAAGGAGGGAAAGGGAGCCACATTGCAAGAATGTTTGTGGCAGCACTTTTTGTAGTGGCTAGAAACTGGAAACTGAATGGATGTCCATCAATTGGAGAATGGCTGAACAAATTATGGTATATGAATGTTACGGAATATTATTGTTCTGTGAGAAATGATCAGCGAGATGATTTCAGAGAGGCCTAGAGAGACTTGCATGAACTGATGCTGAGTGAAATGAGCAGAACCAGGAGATCATTATACACGACAACCACAAGACTGTATGATGATCAATTCTGATGGACATGGCTCTCTTCAACAATGAAATGTTTCAAACCAGTTTCAGTTGTTCAGTGAAGAAAGCCATATACACCCAGAGAGAGGGATGTGAAATGTGGACTACAACATAACATTTTTATGCTCTCTATTGATGTTTGCTTGTATTGTGTTTCCTTTCTCTGATTTTTCTTTCTTGTAGATATGATTTTTCTTGCACAAAAATGATGTGTGGAAATATGTATACATATATTCGATTTGTCAAGTATTTTAACATAATTAACATGTGGATATCCTGCCATCTAGGGGAGGGGTGGGGAGTAGGGGGGAAAAATTTGTAACATAAAGCTTTGTAAGGGTTAATGTTGAAAAATTACCCATACATATGTTTTTCAAATAAAAAGTTTTAATATTAAAAAAAAAAGACTCAAAGTGATGAGGCTTGTTGAATTTCCTTTTTAGAGAGATTTTCCACATTGAGATTTCCCTACACTATTTAAAAGAACAAAAGCAAACCACTACAATCCCAATTACTACTGCGGACAAAAGCCAAAACATTACTTTAAATTATGTATAGGAATCTTTTATCTCACTGTATTCATTGATTTTCTATTCTCAAGCATTTCTTGTGTGCATTTCTCATGTTACTTGCTTTAAATCTGTTCCATTCTTTTTGTTTTCATCACTTTGAAAAATCATGAAAACTTTGAATACATTATTTTCTCAGCTAGTGCAAATTTAACATAGGATATACTAAAATGAAAAGGCTCTGAAAACATTTTCTGTTTTTTTAGTTTTCCAAAATTATGTTCTTTCAATTCTTTATCTTTATAAAATCATCTCTATAAGATAATTTAGAGGAAAAAATTTAAATTCCTCAATTTTCTGTTAATATCAAATAATGTATGTGAAGAAGCTTCATAAGCAAAAAACACTATATCAATATGCTTTATTCTTGCTTAACATTGTGAGATTGTGAGGACTAACCCTGTGTTTTCATTATTGTAGGGGACTCTGGGTAAGAAAACACCCTCAGCAACGCAAGTTGGCACCTTCTATGTAATTTTATGGTCTTAGAGAGTTGCCTGGGGTATTGAAAAGTTAAGTGACTTGTCCAGGATCATAGAGAGAGGCTGGACTTAATCCCAGATTTTGCTGCCTCTGAAACTAGCTTTTTATATACTATTTCAAGTGATATATTGCAGAGAGTCTAGAATCCTAAAGTAATATAAAACTGAACTCTGTAACTTTAAAATGATGACTTTTTTTTTGTAATGGCAATTAAGTAAGCTTGTGACAGAGTTCTTTAATTTTTGTTTCAGCTATGAATTTGTGAAATATCTTAGACAACATATATATGATACTTTGGGGGCTATGATTGAAGAAGAAATGGAAAAATGTACCTCAGACCAAAATCAAGGTGAAGGACCAGGTTATGATACTCTTGTTCAACATGTGACTAAAGTAACCCAAGAATCTAAAGAGTGAGTATACTTAAATTGATATTTTAAAGGCATTTGTTTTCCCAAGTGTCATTTGCTAACATAATTGTGTTCAATTTCACTTAGGGATTCAATAAATACAGACAACCAAGTGGTTTAGTTGTGAATCAATGAATAATACACTTCAAAAAGAAAGATCTGGTCATCCATTTTCATCTATATGGATGGCAATTCCAACAAAGATTTAACATTTCACATTTAATTATTAAATACAGCAGTATAGCTGCTGATAGTAATTTTGTTGGCCTATAGATTTTCTTTATTGTAGAAAGACACTGAAAAAGGAGTCTCCTTTATAAGATTGTCTCCATTTTTAGTTTGTGAAAGATAGCCATTGAAGTGCTTTGCTACCATTTAGATATTTCACCAAACCCTAATGTGAACGCTAGTCTACTATTAATGAGTACATTTGAGTGCCTAAGATATGACTAACATGATCCTGAGAATAATGGAAAATGAATTTATAAATTACATATATTCTTTTTGAATATGTTTAGAATTTTTTTTTTTTTTTTTGGGCAGATAGCTCTTTGAACTTAGAATTTTCATATTTGCATATTTCATTTCTTGGATTACTCCACATAACAATTAGGGAAGTTGTATAAAACTGTGATTTTCATTTGTGATCTTATTTAGTATATTTTGTATCTTTTTTCCCCTTAGTTTTTATTCCTTGGATTTAGAGAAATGTACTTAATGGGTAGCCTAGGCTGTTTCCTTTTCTGGATTTTTTTTTTTTTTTACTATCCTTGTTTGAACTTTGGAATAGGTGTTTATGCATTCTAATACAGGCAACTCTTATTTATTCAGGGTTGCACTTTCTCTTGCTCTCTCAGTATTTTCTTTAGGGTTATTTTATTTCTGATCACACCTTCAGAAAAGGAAGAAGAAAAGACAAGGAAATTATGTTGCCATTTTGCTGTTAGAAGCACAGGTTTTAAAAGTTTTATGTGGGAAAAGATTTGTAAAGTCTTAAAAAAATTTCAGATTGCCTGAGGATTTCAGATTCTGTTGCTCTTTTTTGCCTTTTATTTTCATTAAAAGTTTATTTTGGTCCCTTCCTCTTCTTGAAATCTGTCTTAATTCCTAGTTACAGTTTTCCTTTATATCATAATGAGATTCCTGATCTTAGATTTTAAATAGTCACTTCATACCTGAGAAATCTTAAGTAGTTTGAGCGAAGAACAATATAAAGAAATTTTTATTTCAACTTAACCAGCTATTTTATTAATACCTAAGTTGTTCCATCATTCTACATAGCCTCTATTTAGACTTTCTCCATTTTAGGTGTAATTGCTTTTTATTATATATGACAAATCTTGATCTGTTAGAGTTTGAAGATTACTAATACATCACTTTGCACATTAATTTACACATACTTTTACTTATGTATATAATTACATATAATTAAATTTTCTAGTATGTTTATTTAAAATAAGGATTTTCCTCAGTTATAAAACAAAAGCATTGAACTAGGTAATCTCTGACGTACTGTAGAAATCTAAAATTTTATGACTATATTTCCATACATTTTCTTACTCCCCTTCATCCCATTAATATGAGTGATTTGAAAATCTGCACAAATTAGTGAAGAAACTAGGCTTATATCTTAATTAATTGTAGGCTTTAAAAGATTTTAAAGGACCTCACAGACTGTCTATTTTTTTCTCCTTTTTCAGCATTCCTGACAAGTGGTTATCTAGTCTCTACTTGACTCCTTTGATTGACAATTTTGCTTATACTTAGATTAGATTTGTTATTATTTTGTTATTGTGAGTGCCTCAGAAACAAATAATGGACAGAGCAGAAAGACTCAGGGAAAGGTAAAACAAAAGGAAGTTGATAGGAATGAGCAAGAAAGAAAAAAGACAGACAAAAATAAAACAGTGGAATGGGAGCAAGCACCAGTAAATTCCAGTTGTTTTTTTTAGCAATACACATGCCAAAAATCTATAAAATTTGTTGCAGTTGCCTGTGAAGCAAGACAAAGAAATTAGACTGATAATACAGCAATTCTGATTTCTTGCTACTTGTATTATATATCTGTGATTATTGTCAACACCAAGTTACCAACTTTTTTTGTTTTATTTTTTTGAGAAGCCAAAGTAATTTATGATTCCTGCAAACAATTTTTAGTTTTTGAAAATTTTTAACAATTTTATATTAAGTAAAATAAAAATACTTTGAAATAAATATGTTGTTAATAAGTTTTCATTTGGTTGACTTTATTAATGATACTCTTTTAAAAAATGTAGTAATAGAACTTTGCACTTTAAAGGTACAAAGAAATGATGCTTTCCCTAAAGAATGTCATGACAGCTGTGGTGGAATCTTTAATTAACAAATTTGAAAAACATCAGACACAAACTAAGGTGCAGAAGAAAACTATAAAGGAGAAATCCACTAATTATTGCACAGACAATTGTTCTGATAGTGATTCTTCGTTTAATCAGGTATGTTGTTTAGTTTTGCATTCATGACATGAAATAAATGTTGAACTTAATTAATAAAATTTTGATTAACAGATACTATACATATAATTAAGTTTTATAGTTACCAAAAAATCCCAGTTCTCTTGACTATTCTGAAAACAACAGAACCTCCACTGTGTGATTTAGATCAGAACCAAAGGAGTCTTTAATATGTGGCTAAATTGGAATTGGAAGAAACATTTATAAGTTGACTAACTACTGTTTGTCATTCCTAGGAATTTTCACCCTGATAGTATGAGACCAGTACTAGTATGTCTGTCTTTCTCTGCTTCTGTCAATGCCTCTGTAGATTACTTTGTCTCTCTTTTTAACATCAGCCAGTCAATAAACATTTGTTAAGGACCAATTGTCTGTCAAGACATTGTGCTAAGTGCTTTACAAAGTTTATCTCATTTCATTCTTATAAGAACCCTGAGAGATTTTTGCTGTTCAGTCATTTTAGTCATGTCTGACTCTTTGTGACCTTACTTGGTGTCTTCCCACAAAGACATTAGAATGGCTTGTCAAGTACCTCTCCAGGTAAAAAGGGTTGTTATTTCAATCAATCAGTATTCCTTAAGCACCTATTATGTGCCAAGGACTGAGCTAATCACTGGGGATACAAAAGAGGTGGAAGATAGTCCCAGGCCTCAAGGAGCTAGTGACTTATTAGGGATACTCAGTAATTAAGTGTCTATGCCAAATTTGAACTTCTCTCCGATTCCTGAACCAGCTGTCTGCACTAAGGTGCCCCCTAGCCGCCTCACTTAGCATAGTGATTGGAACATAAGAGCCAACTAAGTAAGCATGTATATGGTACTTTGTTATTTTCAAAACTTTCAAAACCTTAGAAATATCCCATGTGATCCTGCCAATGATCTTGAGAGGTAGCTGCTATTATAATCACTATTTTCCAGTCAAGTAACAGGCAAAATGACTTGCCCAGGATCACACAGTAAGCATCTGAGCTCAGAACCACTCAGCTCCAAATCCTGTATGCTATCCAATGAACTGGGCACTTTGATATCCTAGGATACCAAAGCAAAGGTAAATAATCTCTGGATTTGAGGAGCATACTTTTTACTGAAGGATATTTATTAAGGAAATGGCATGAAGAAGGGGAGGAAATTTCCTCTAGGGAGTATTCCTAAAACATACTAATTGCCAAATTTTTTTAATAAAGTTAATTTTAAAAATTCACTTAATTTGAAATGGTCAGAGAAAGAAATTAAAGCCATTTCTAGTCACATGAAAAAAAATGCTCTAAATCACTATTGATTAGAGAAATGCAAATGAAAACAACTCTGGGCTACCACTATATATCTGTCAGATTGGCTAAGATGACAGGAAAAGATAATGAAAATGTTGGAGGGGATGTGGGAAAACTGGGACACTAATACATTGTTAGTGGAATTGTGAACTGATCCAACCATTCTGGAGAGCAATTTTGAACTATGCCCAAAGGGTTATCAAACTGCATACCCTTTGATCCAGCAATATATCTACTGGGTCTATATCTCAAAGAGATCATAAAAAAGGGAAAAGAACCTACATGCAAAAAGATATTTGTAGCAACCTTTTTTTTTTTTTTTT
>JAJPUD010000886.1:210638-268834 GCA_023553655.1 Myrmecobius fasciatus
TAACATATGTGTGGGTAATTCTTCAACATTAACCCTTACATAGCTTTTCTGTTACAAATTTTTCCCCCCAACTCCCCACCCCTCCCCAGATGGCAGGATATCCACTACATGTTAATTATGTTAAAATATTGGCAAATTGAATATATGTATACATATTTCCAAACTTATCATTGTTGTGCAAGAAAAATCTTGTCTACACAAGAGATATATCAGATAAAGGAAACACAATGTAAGCAAACATCAATCAAGGAGTATGAGAATGTTATGTTGTGGTCCACATTTCACATCCCTCTCTCTGGGTGTATATGGCTTTCTTCAGTGAACAATTGGAGGTGGTTTGAAACATTTCATTGTTGAAGAGAGCCATGTCCATCAGAATTGATCATCATATAGTACTGTTGTTGCCATGTATAATGATCTCCTGGTTCTGCTCATTTCACTCAGCATCAGTTCATGCAAGTCTCTCCAAGCCTCTCTGAAATCGTCTTGCTGGTCATTTCTTACATAACAATAATATTCCATAATATTCATATACCATAATTTATTCAGCCATTCTCCAATTGAAGGGCATCTATTCAATTTCCAGTTTCTAGCCACTACAAAAAGGGCTGCCACAAACATTCTTGCACATGTGGGGCTCTTTCCTTCCTTTATGATTTCTTTGGGATATAAGCCCAATGGAAATGCTGCTGGGTCAAAGGGTATGCACAGTTTGATAACTTTTTGAGCATAGCTTCAAATTTGTAGCAACCTTTTTTGTTAGTGGCAAGGAACTGGAAACTGGCAGAATAAATTATGATATATGAATGTAAAGTAAATTTATAATTTAAATAGTTTATAAAATTTTAAAGCAAATCATAAAAATTTCAGATGGCATTATCACTGATATTGGAGAGTATCCATACTCAGATCAATTATGGTAGTAGTAGATACTTGCAACTGGAAAATACAGTCATTTCCTGAAACAATTTAAGTTAATGGCTGTGAGACTATTTCTGATGTCATATTGAAATGAAGTAATTGATATCATGATTTCTTAGGGAAAAAAAGATTTTACAGTGTGTGTGTGTGTGTGTGTGTGTGTGTGTGTGTGTTATTATTATTATTTTTTTTTTTGCTGAGGCAATTGGGGTTAAGTGACTTGCCCAGGGTCACACAGCTAGGAAGTGCTAAGTGTCTGAGGCTAGATTTGAACTCAGATTCTCCTGACTTTAGGGCTGGTGCTCTATCTACTGCACCACCTATCTGCCCCTTACAGTATATTCTTTATGAATAACTTTTAAATAGTACTATTGCTGAACAGAAGATATTTTGATTCTTTTGCTCAGTGAGAAACTTTATTGGGGCTAGTTGTAGTGGCTCATACCACCACATAGTGGACATACTAGTAGAGAAATTAAATTGCTTCACTGATTATGTTTTAAATCACGGTTATTTTTAAAAAGAAAGTAAATTTTATTTTAATAGCATATTATTTTTCCAATTACATATAAAAATGATTTTCAACTTTCATTTTTGTAAGATTTTGAGTTCCAATTTTTTTTTCTTCCCTCTCTCCTTTATCGCCCTCTTTCCCCATACTAGGAAGCAATTTGATATAGGTTATATCAGCATATTCATTTTTAACATTTCCATGTGAGTCATGTTGGGAAAGAAAAATCAGAACATAAGGTAACAACTATGAGAAAGAAAAAAACAAAACAAAAGAGAAATTAAAAGTGAAAATAGTGTACTTCATTATGCATTTAGTCTCCATAGTTCTCTCTCTGCAAGTGGAAGGCATTTTCTATGCAAATTTTATTGGATTTGTCTTGGATCACTGAATTGCTGAGGAGATCTAAGTCTGCTATAATTTATCATCATACAGTCTTGCTGTTGCTGTATACAATAGTTTTTTGGTTCTGCTCGCTATAGTCTACATCAATTCATGTAAGTCTTTCCAGGCTTTTCTAAAACCAGCCTGTTCATCATTTCTTATAGAATATTAATATTTCATTGCATTCATATACAATAATGACTTATTCACCCATTGCCCAATTCCATCCTTTCATTTTTCCAGTTCTTTGCCACCACAAAAAGAGCTGCTACAAACATTTTTGCATATGTGGGTTCTTTCCCTTCCTTTATGATCTTTGGGATATAGGTGCAGGAGTGACACTGGAATACAGATTCAGTAGTAGGTCAAAGGGTATGCAGTTTAATAGCCCTTTGACATAGTTCCAAATTGATCTCCAGAATGGCTGGATCAGTTCACAACTTCATTATGCATTAATGCATTAATGTCTCAGTTTTCCCACATCTATTCCAGTATTTATCATTATCTTTCCCAATCTTAGCCAGTCTGAGAGGTGTTAAGTGGTTCCCCAGAGTTGTTTAATTTTCATTTCTCAGGGAGCCAAGATGGTGGAGAATAGATAGATCTTAGAGCTCTTTCTTGCTTCCCTCAGAGTCAACATCAGATCAGGCTTCTGAACATATTTTGGAGTGTAACAAATTTCCAGCAGAAGAGATTCTGAAAGAATCTCAGGAAAGGTTTGTCTCAGTTATGCAGAGGGGAGGCACCCAACAAATGCACATCCATGGAGACACAGGATGAAGAGCTTTCCTCATACCAGGGAATCTAGTGGGAAGCTCTTACCCAAAATACAGCAGCATTGGGTACTTGGGCCTGATTCAGAAGCCAATGGATCAGCAGACTAGCTGTGAAACTTCCAACACAATCACAGAAGGCAAATAGTAAGCTCCTGGGCCCCAGCATAACAAGTGGGACTTGGCCACACCCATCCAGCTCCATCAGGAGGCCAGCAGGACTGGCCCCAGGACACAGTGAAGTCATTGTTACCTGTATTGGAAGTTTAGGAAGATCTTCCCTTTGCTCTAAAAGCAAACCTCAACTTTTAAAATGAGTAAAGCAAAAATAGCTCTCTCCATAGATAGCTATTATGGAGAAAAGGAAGAGCAAACTTCAAACCCTGAGGACAATAAATTCAAAACATTTACAGATGAAACCTCAAAGCATATATAAATAAACACTGTAGGAGGGAGCTTTGAGTGATAGTGCATGTTCTTTCACCCCTTGTCTAATTGGATTGTGATGGGAAGATCAAGAATGAACCAGATGGGGCAGGAGGCCAGTAGCAATAAAGTGATACTCTGAAATGTGGAAAGTTATAAAGGATCTTAAAAGAGAGAAGAAAAATGGGGAAAGAAAATGAGATCTCTGGAAAAGGAAACACAGAAATTATCTGAAGAAAATCAGTCCTTAAAGAATAGTTTTGGCAAAATGGAAAATGAAATCAATTCCTTAACAACAGAATTTCTGAAATGAAAAAAAAATCCAATGAACAAAACAACTCACTTAAAAGTTCAATTGGCCAATACAAAAGGAGATAAGAAGGCTAACTGAAGAAAATAATTCACTAAAAACTAAAATTGAATAAATGGAAGTGAATGACTCAGTGAGATATCAAAAATCAAACAAAACCAAAAAAGAAAGAGAAAGAAATGGAAGAAAAAGTAAAATATCAAAAACAACTGATATAGAAAATAGTTTTAGAAGAGGCAGTTTAAAAATTATTGGGCTCGGGGGGGGGGGGGAGGCAGCTAGGTGGCGCAGTGGATAGAGCACCAGCCCTGAAGTCAGGAGGACCCAAGTTCAAATTTGACCTCAGACACTTAAAAGTTCCTAGCTGTGTGACCTTGGGCAAGTCATTTAACCCCAATTGCCTCAGCAAAAAAAAAAAAGAAGAAGAATTATTGGGCTACTGAAAACTGTGATAAAGAGCCTAGACAACATCGGTCAAGAAATCAAGGAAAAGTGCCCTGATGTTTTAGAATCAGAGAGTAAAATAGCCATTGAAAGAATCTGCTGATCACCTCCTGAAAGAGATCCCAAAATGGAAGGTCCTAGGAATATCATAGTTAAATTTCAGAATTAACAATTCAAGGAGAAATTTTTTCAAGTAGCCAGAAAGATAAAATTCAAATAACGTGGAGCCATAAGCAAGATTATCCAGGACCTAGCAGCTTCCACTTTAAAGGACTGAAGGACCTGGAATATGATATTCTGGAGGGTAGAGGAGCTTGGCCTACAGCTAGGAATCAATTATCCAGCAAAATTGAGCATCTTGGTGGGGAAAAGATGGATATTAAATGAAATGGGATTTTTATTCATTTTTGACAAAAAAGCCAGAGCTGAACAGAAAATTTAATCTTTAAATACAGAACTCAAGAGAAGCATTAAAAAGGTAGAAAGAGAAGGGAAAAACCCCCTGTTTTTTAGGATTAACATGTTTATATCTCTAATATGGAAGAATGATTTGTTCTAATAGAAGGGAAAAGAGAAATAGAAGGGGAAAATACAAGAAAGGAGGAGAGGCTGGAAAAAGGGAAGGCTGTTTGAGGGAGGTTGTGGTCAGAAGCAAAACAGTGGGGAGGGGAGAAAAGGGAAAAGGAAAGAGAAAAATATAACTTGGGGAAAATAAGATGGCAGAAAATAGTTATTAATTTTAACTATGAACGTGAATGAGTTGAATTCTCTCATAAAATGGAAGCAGATAGCAGACTGGATTAAAAGCCAGAATCCTACAACATGTTGTTTACAAGAAACACATTTAAAGCAGAGTGGTACATTCAGAGAAAAGATAAAAGGCTTGAGCAGAATCTATTATGCTTCAGCTGAAGTAAAAAAAGCAGGGAAAGCAATCCTGATCTTGGGTTAAGCAAAAGCAAAAATGAATCTAATTAAAAGAGATGAGGAAGGAAAATAAATTTTGCTAAAGGGTACCATAGACAATGAAGTAATATCAATACTAAGCGAACATATATATATATATATATATATATACATATATACACACATATATATATATATGTATATATATATATATATATACACATGTATGTATGTACTAAGTGGTAGAGTTTCCTAATTCCTAGGAGAAGTTAAGAGAGTTCCAAGAAGAAATAAACAGCAAAATGATACTTTTGGAAATCTCAACCTGCTGTATGAGAACTAGATAAATTGAGCCACAAAATAAATAAGAAAGTTAAGGAGATAAATAGAATTTTAGAAAAGTTAGGTATGAAGGACCTTTCATGAAAATTGAATGGGGACAGAAAGGAATATCCTTTTTTCTCGATGATATATGGAACCTACACAAAAATTGACCATGTATTAGGGCATAAAAACCTTAAAATAAAGTACAGAAAAGGCAGAAATAGCAAATCCATCTCTTTCAGATAATGATGTAATAAAAATTACATGTAATAATAAAGGTCCAGGAAAAATAGACCAAAAATTAATTGGAAACTAAATAATCTAATCCTAAAGAATGAGTGGGTGAAACAACAAATCATAGACACAATCAATAGAGAATGAGTGTTATGTATGTGTGTGCATACACACACACAGAGATAACTAGAGAATGACAATAATGAGACAACATACCATAAGTTATAGAATGCAGCTAAACCTTTTCTTAGGGGAAATTTTATATCTCTAGATGGTTACTTGAATTAAATAGAGAAAGAGAAGATCAATGAATTGGGCATGCAACTAAAAAAAGCTAGAAAAAGAACAAATTAATCCCAATTAAATAGCAAATTTGAAATTCAGATGAAAATAAAAGGGGGGGGTTAATAAAGTTGAAAGTAGGAAAACTATTGAACTAATAAACTAAATTGAGTTGATTTTATGAAAAAAAAACTAACAAAATAGATAAACCTGTAGTTAGTTTGATTAGAAAAAGAAAAGAAGAAAGTCAAATTGTTAGTATTAAAAATGAAAAAGGGGTGAAGAGGAAGTTAGGACAATAATTAGGAGCTATTTTACCCAACTGCATGCCAGTAAATCTGATAATCTAAGTGAAATGGATGAATACTTAGAAAAATATAGATTGCCCAGATTAACAGATAATAGTCCCATTTTAGAAAAAGACATTGAAGAAGTTATTAATCAGTTCCCTAAAAAAAATTTCCCAGGCCAGATGAATCTACAAGTGAATTCTATCAAATATTTAAAGAAAACTTAATGCCAATACTGTGCAAATACTTGGAAAAATAGGGAAAGTAGGACTCCTATGAAATTCCTTTTATGACACAGATATGGTGTTGATGCTTAAACCAGGTAGGGTCAAAACAGAGAAAGAAAATTATAGATTAATTTCCCTTATGAATATTGATGCAAAAATCTTTAATAGAATATTAGGAAAGAGATTACAACAAGTTATGACCAGGATAATACTCTGTAACCGAGTAGAATTTATACCAGGAATGCAGGGTAGTTAAATATTAAGAAAACTAGTAACATAATTGACTGTATCAATAACCAAATTAAATCCTATGATTGTCACAATACATGCAGAAAAAGCATTTGATAAAATCCACCATCCATTTCTGTTAAAAACACATTAGAGTATATAGGAATAAATGGGGTTTTCCTTAAAAGGATCAGTAGCATCTATTTAAAACTATCAGTAAACATTATATATAATGGGGATAAACTAGAACCATTCCCAATAAGATCAATGGTGAAACAAGGCTGCCCATTATCACCATTTCTATTCAATAATGTACTAGAAATGTTAGCTTTGGCAATAAGAGAAGAAAAAGAAATTAAAGAAATTATAGTAAGTAATGAGGAAATCAAATTATCACTCTTGGTTGATGATATGCATATGTTTTCTTAGAGAATCCTAGAGAATTAATTTAAAAAAAACTGCTTAGAAACAATTCACAATTATAGCCAAGTTGAAGGACACAGAATAAATCTACATAAATCATCAGTGTTTCTATATGTTACCAATATAGTCCAGCAGCAAGAAATACAGAGGAAAATTCCATTTTAAATAACTAGAAGATGTAAAATATTTGGCAAGTCAGCTGCCAAGACAAAATTAGGAAGTCTATGAACACAATTACAAAATATTTTCCACACAAAATTACATCTAAATAATTAGAAGAATATCAAGTACTCCTTAGTAAGTTGAGCTAATATAATAAAAATGATAATTCTGTTTAAATTAATATACTTATTCAGTGCCATACTAGTCAAACTGCCAAGAAATTATTTACAGAGCTAGATAAAATAGTAAAGTTCATCTGGAGTAACAAAATATCAAGAATTTTGAGAGAATTAATGAAAAAAATGTAAAGGTAAGTCTTCTACTTGTACTAGATCTAAAACTATATTATGAAGCAACAGTCACAAATATCATTTGGTACTGGCTAAGATATTGTTGATCAGTGGAATAGGTTAGCTTCATAATATACAATAGTCAGTGACTATAGCAATCTAGTGTTTGATAAATCCAAAGACCCCATCTTCTGGGATAAGAACTCAGTAGTTGACAAAAATTTCTGGGAAAATTGGAAATTAGTATGGCAGAAACTAGGCATTGACCAACACCTAATACCGTATACCAAGATAAAGTTGAAATGAGTTCATGATTTAATGGGTTCATGATTTAGACATAAAGAGTGATACTATAAGCAAATTAGAAGAACAAAGGATAGTGTACCTGTCAGATCTGTGGAGAAAGAAGGAATTTATGGTCAAAGAAGAACTAGAGTACAGTATGAAATGCAAAATGCATAGTTCTGATTATAATAAAATATTTTTATAAAAAGAAAACCAAGGCTGTCAAGATTAGAAGGGAAGCAGAAAATTGGGACAAAATTTTTACATTAAAGGGTTCTGATAAGGCCTCATTTCTAAAGTATATAGAGAATTGACTCAAATTTATAAAAATACAAGCTATTCTCCAGTTGATAAGTGCTCAAAACATATGAATAGACAATTTTCAGATGAAGAAATTAAAGCCTTTTCTAGTCTTTTGAAAAAAATGCTGTCACTATTGATCAGAGAAATGTAAATTAAGACAACTATTAATTATTGAATTAATTTAAAAAAGTTATCTCTGTACTATCTTGGTGATCTCAGATTTTATGGGTTCATTTATCATTTCTGTGTGTGTGACTGTCAATTTATGTAACCAAAACTGATCTCTCTTCTGAACTATATAATCCTTTATTACAAACCACTTGCTAGGCATCTTGGGTATTTTACATCACCCAAAACTTAACACATTCAAAATCTATCCTTCCTTTAAACTCTTTTAAACACTCTTATTTTTCAGGAGAGTACCACTATTCTTCCAATTACTCAGATGTGCAATCTTATCTTTGATTCACCTTTTCCTCACCATTGTTCTCTATCTTTATAAATTAAAATCTTTTGAACCAAAAGATTTAGAGATAAAGACCTCAGAGTCCATCTGTAATGCCCAGGTGCCTATAGCTAGCAGGAAACGCATGTGACCATCTGGGGGCCGAATGGCTGAGCACAGGTGCGGCATTACTGATGCAGCAAAACACAGGACGGAGGACCATAGAGCCTAAGTCACGTGATAGATGTTTTGCATATTGCACGAGACCTGCAGGCGCTGTACACAGCTCCAGGCGCCCTATCAGAGCAGGCCAGCTCAGACCGGAGACCTCAGGGGTGGGACACAATTGGTTCGCTGTGACGTGGGCGGAGAAGGACGAGAAGGGATAAAAGGAGACTGCCACCATAGAGATGGTGATTTACTATTAGCACAGCTTTGTAGACTATGTAGGTGTAACACATAATAAAGTAAGATAAGCATATCCCCGTGTCCTGTGGTAAACTGTGAGGTTTCTCCCGGCCGTGGAGGCTTGGAGCCAGAGACGTTCGATGCCTGTTGAGGTGAGTTTATCCTACCCTTAAGCTTAATTGTAACGCTGGTCGTCACATCCATCTAGTCTAATCCTTCCGTTTTAAAATAAGAAAACTGACTTGGAGAGGTTAAATGACTTGCCTAGGATCTAGCTTATGCCAGAGGAATAATTTGAATCTAGGTAACCCTGCTTTTAAAATCCATTAGGCCTCCTGTAAACCTGTCTTCTAATGATCATTCTTTCTTTACTGAATTTTAGTTATGAAAGTGTGAGAGAGATAATGAATATAAAATGACAAAGAAAAGGTTAACATAAACCAACCAAAAAAATTCCTCTAGAGAGGTCTTATGTGTGTGGATTTCAGTTTTCTTAAATAGTGTTTTGTGTTTGTCAAATTTGTATCACAGACTTGTTGGGGCAATATAATATAGGCATGATATAATCTAATCTTAGCCTAGAAGCTTTCTGTGTACTGTATTTTTTAAAAAAAATATTTAACTATGGTATTCATATATATGGAGAAACCATGTTCTATGAAGTTCTTACTTGTCTGCCTTTCAAAATAAAAATGGCTCATATTTTCCCCCTCATTTCATTTTATGTCTAGAAATTCTAGTCTTTAAAGTACTTATTATGAGGATACTAAATAAATGAAAAATTTTTATATGTTTAATTTGTTTTTCAGAGTTATAAATTTAGTCAAGGAAAATTACAGTTAATTTTAGAACAACTGGACCCTGGGCAACCTAAAGAGGTATGTTTAAAGGAAAAACATTCATAAAGCTTTTTAAAATATATCATATATTAATAATGAGTTATAGATGTTATGTCTATTTTTCCCCTGAAGAATTAAATCCAATTTTGCTGGGGTAAGTAATATTTATTTGCAATTCTAGCTCTAGACTGACTGGCTCTGATTTTTCTTATCAGATGTGCCTGCATTCAAATTGAGATCATTAGGATATTTAAGGCAATTTCTTAGAAATAATAGAATTTAGAAATGTAGGATAACATTTTATATGTGTGTGTGTGTGTGTGTGTGTAAATATTTTTGATGTATTTTTAATCAAAATATTTCCTTTCATTGTTTACCTGAATCCCATTCTTTGTAAAGGAAAAAAAAATAGAGAAAAAAGTAGATCTAGAAAAGCAATCAGTATACAAACTAGTATTTGATAGTATATGAAGTATTCTTTATATATATGTGTATGTACATATGCATATATATATATATACTTTATATAGTATTTAAAGCGTTCTCCCGCAAGAAGAGTTTACCTTTATCTTTAGTTTTGACTTGCTTATCTAAAAATCAGAGCTATAGGCCACTCATCAAAGTATTTCTTTCCCAGCTTGTTGGAATGGTTTTTTTTTAAAGAATCGAATGATTAAAAGATATTGTAAACATTCTATATTTCCAATTTTTTTTTTTTTTTTTTGGTAATTATAGCTCTTTCGGTTTCTGGAATATCAGTCTAAACCTCTGCTTCTTTAACGTGAATACATGTCTCGTGTGATCCTGACTCTGCCTCCACAATATTTAAATTGTTTCTTTCTTGCTGCTTAGAATATCTTCTTTGACCTGAGAGCTCTGGAATTTGGCTGTGATATTCCTGGTAATTTTCATTTGGGATGTCTTTCATGAGGTGATTAGTGGATTCTTTTAATTTTGATCTTTGGATCTGAGATATTGGGGCAGGTTTCCTTGTTAATATATATATATATTTTTAAATATGATGTCCAGGATTTTTTTTAATTAATGATTGCTTTCAGGTAGTTCAATAATTCTTAAGTTTTTTTTCCCTTTATTTTCCTGGGTCATTTGATTTTTCTATGAAGTATTTCACATTTTATTTTATTTTTCATTCTTTTGATTTTGTTTCATTACTTTTTGATGTCTTATAGAGTCAGTAGCTTTTCCCAATTGTAATTATTTAAGGAATTATTTTCCTCAGTGAAATTTTGCATCTCCTCTAACATTTGGTTTATTCTTATTTTTAAGGAGTTATTTTCTTAAGTAAATTTTTGTTCCTCTTTTACAACTAGGGAAATTCTGGCTTTTTTAAGGTGTAATTTTTGTGCTTCTTTTACCAAATTATTCATTCTCTTTTCATAATTTTCTTCCATCAATCTCATTTCTTTTCCCAATTTTTCCTCTACCAGTCATCTGTTTCTTTGACTCTTCTAAGAATTCTGATTGGGCTTGAATCCAGTTAGCACTTTTTTTTTTTTTTTTTTTGAGGCTTTGCATTGTTTTCTTCTGTATTTGTGTCTACTACTACTACTACTGTAGCTTTTTATGATCAAATTTTTGTTATTATTTGTTCACTTTCTAGTTTATTTCTTGACTTTTTATTTTATTTTAAAGTTGGATTCTGCTCACCTGGAAATGGAAAGGCAATGTGCAGAGCTACAAGTTTTTTCTTTCATTCTGTTGTTTTCTGAGTTAGTTCTGGGATGGGGGGAGTGGAGAGGGAAGGGGAGTGTTGGCGTTTCTAAGGTATTATGATCTTGAGAGAGTTTTACAATCACAGCTTTCCTGGGCTACATTCTAGTGTTTATCCACTTTGATAACCCTTTGACTCCAGCAGTCTTGAGAGTTTGTACTCCCTTTGCCTTGGAACTGTGCCCAAGACCATTGCTTTCTTATGATCAGTTCCCATTGCTCCTCTCTACTTTGGAACTGTCTTAGAGTTGCCAATAAGGACTAACTGTCCTTAGTACCTTCAAAGGATTCCTGTAGTCTCTTTCTGACTAATTTTTCTTCATGTGTGTAGAATAAAGGCTTCTACCCCAGTCTCACAAACTTCTCTGGCTGACCTCTTAAATTTTCCTAGTATGGAAAAGTGTCTCACCCTTACCTTTTGGGGTATCTGCTGCTCTAAAATTTGATTTGAAGCATTATTTTAAAGTTGTTTAGAGAGGAATGTTGAGAGAATTCAGCTGCTTGGCACTAATCCTTCATCTTGGCTTTGACCCTTCCCAATACAGATTTCTAACTGATTTATTCATGCTTTTTGTGTTTGTTTTTTTAAATCTCATTTCCTCATAACCACTTCTTACAATCGAACTTTACCTCTTACTGTCACATAACTGAAAATTTAGATACAAAAACAAGTCTCTAGCTCAAGACAACTTAGGTTGACAAGAAAGATTTGTCTCAAAAGGGTGGTATTAGATTTAGGAAATACAGTACAGATAGTATAAGCCACAATTTGAAGGCAGCTATATAAGCAGGACAGTAGGTTCAGGATTTCTCAGCACACAGATGATAGTTAGGATTGGACAAATGGTCAGAAGGAAATTACAGTGAACCTTTGCTGGTACTGGGTAGGACCCTTTGCATTGCCTATAGACAATTCTGGGTTGCAGACTCAAAGCTTGGAGCTGAGCAGGAGCCCTGGTTTCAGGGTGTTCCAGAGTATAGAAGATATGTATTATAACTTGTGACTATCGGGTAGCAGGCTGCCCAAGTTGCATTTCCAGGGCTAGAAACAAGAGCATGTGGGGAGGGAGGATGGGGGAGTAAGGGCCCAGGTTACAGTACCAGTGCACAGAGAATTGCTTGTGGAGGCTCATGAGTCAGAGCATAGGCCAAGAGATCATGCCACCTTAGAACAACTGAAAGTAGCTTTGAAGTAGTGTTGAAAATAGCACAAAAACTCTGAAATTTAGGATAGTGTCTTTTCCATCCCAGGAGCAGAGCTCAATTTTAACATGAAGTTAGAAGTCAAGAAGTAGGCTGGAAAAATGAGCATACAACAACAAAGGAAGATTGTTATTGCATTGAATATGTAAATTATTTTAGGTAGTATTAATATTTTTTTTAATTGTATTGGCTCAGCCTACCTAGGAGCACTGAGTATTCCTCTAATTATTGAGATTTTTATTAATTTCTAGAGAATGTTTCATAATTGTTTTCATATAGTTTCAATGTATATCTTGGCAGGCAGACTCTCAAGCCTTTTTATATTCTGTGGTTTTTAAAATAAAGTTTCTCTTTTTATCTCTTCCTGCTGAGCTTCATTAGTAAAAAATATATATTCTGATGATTTCAGTGGATTTATCTTATATCCTCTGTTTTTGCTGAAGTTCTTAATTGCTTCACTTAAGTTTTTTAGTTGATTCTCTAGGTTTCTCTAAATTAATCTTGTAGCAAGTTCCTTTTTGATTATGCAAATTCCCTTCATTTCTTTTATTATCTTATGATTACATTTAGTATTTATGGCATTATATTGCATAGAGGTAGCTCGTAGCACAGTGTATAGATTTCTTAGTCTAGAACTAGGAGGATTTGGGTTCAAATCGATTTACTAGATAACATGACCTTGGGCAAATCACTTAACCTGTGCCTCCTTCACCTTCTTCAACTATAAAATGGGAATAATAATAGCATCTACCTCCAAGGATTGTTACTTGTATCAAATGAAATAATGCTTAACATAGCCTTACACATAATGAGTGCTTAATAATTCTTTCCTTCCCTCCTCCTTTTTTTCCCCTCCCTTTTTTCTTCCTTCCCTCCTTCCTTCTTTCCCTCTCTCATCTCTTTTCTTCTTCCCTTGATTTCTAGATATTGCACCAGCTCTGAATTCCTAATATAATTCACCCTGTTAATAATGTATAAGCTTTGTGATATATTGCTGTGACTTCCTAACTAATATTTATTTAAATTTTTATAATAAATAACAATAATTGGGGCAGCTAGGTGGCACAGTGGATAGAGCACCAGCCCTGAAGTCAGGAGGAACTGAATTCAGATCTGGTCTCAGACACTTAACATTCCCTAGCTGTGTGACCCTGGGCAAGTCACTTAACCCTAATTGCCTCAGCAAAAGGCAAACAAATAAATAAATAAATAAATGAATAAATAAATAACAATACAGACAGATAGCGTTAGGGATATTGGTCTAGTTTTCTTTGTTTTAGGAGAAGAAATACAGAAAATAATTAATCTTCCAATTAATTATTATCTCCTAATTTATGTTAAATAATCTTACCTGTTAAAATTGATATAATATTGAACAAATGAACTAGAATTATATGTGGTGCTCTCATTACTACTAGGCAATGCTTCTAGACCTGCTTCATAAACTTAATATCCTACTCTCTGCAGTGACTTTCCCAAATGTTTTCATCCCACTTCAAATGTCTTGTAGATCTCGTTTTCCCCAACATCTCCATGAGAACCTTGTCTCATGTTTTATAGGGAAAAAAAATGATTATTTACACTATATTTTCTCTTTTCCCCTGCTTCCTCATCTCATTTCACTCTGATGCTACTAATCTTTCCATTACCTTATTTCTTAAGAAGTGCTAACCCTCCTACCAGAGCAAACCCCTCCCTACATAAGTGATCTTATTCCATCCTAAATCCTCTAACAGAATGCCCCCTTTATTATTCTTACTCTCTCACTTATCTTCCATCTATTGTCTATTGCTTCTTTTTCTACTACCTACAATCCTTCCTCCCCTCAAAAAAAAAAAAAACATGTTTCACATAATCCTTCCATCTCAGCTGAATATTGTTTTATGTTTCTGTCCTTTGTGGATAACATCCTTAAGGAGGCCATTTATAATAGATATCTTTCACTCTTAACACCCTACAATTTGACTTCTGATTTCATCATTCCACCATTTTTCAAAGTTATTAGTGATTTCTTAATTGTCAAATCCAATGGTTTTTTTTTAATTCTCATTTTTGATTTTTCTGCAGCTCTTGATCACCCTCTTCTCCTTGGTTATTCTTTTCCTCTAGTTTTTTGAGACATTTACCTAGACAAATTGCCAGATTTCCCCCGATTAAGAATATTTTTGGGGAGGGGAAAGAAAGAAAACTCTAAAATGTATTGTTCCTCTTCTCCCCTTTCATTCTAAGCAATGTAAGCCACAAAATAGGTTTCAGAGATTTTTTTTTTATTTGCCCATTTAAAAAAAATTAGGAGAACTATTTTTTTTAATTTTTATTGTAGGGTACTTTAAAACTTTACAAACGTGTGCATGTTACACTTTGTGCTAAGACCTAAGTGGGGATGAGTGGGAATAAATTTCACTTTGCTTATGCTTCCATTGTTTGATTGTCACTGTTTCCACTGGATTCTGAATAGGGGATGATTTAGTGATAAATTTTGTGACAGGCAGCTCAGTTTTCTAAACTATAGTTAATCTTTTCAATCTTCCTTTCCCTCTCCACCTTTTCTTAGGAAAATATGATGTTATTCAGTGGCTTATACAAATAAATTTAAAAAATTATATATGTAATTAGAATTGTAATCTAAAAGACTTTAGTACTTTTGATTTTTAACTAAGAAATTTCTCTTGCTTTGACATAAGGATGCCTTTGCTTTTTTTTTTTAAATGCATAATGTTTAAGACATTGGCTTGCAAGACTTAATTTTAAAAGAAAATCTGGTTTCTTTTACAGTACATTTCTGAATTATTCAAATTCAACAATCCAGTCATTTATTGAAGGCTTATTATTGTATTGGTCCTATGTTAATGGTTTATGTTAATATAATATGTGGGTTTTCTTCTGATGTCATAGGTACGGCTTGAAGCAATGCTGGCATTGTGTTCTGCTCCTCCTTCTGATGTATTAAACTGTGAAAACTGGACTACTCTTTGTGAAAAACTTACATTATCTCTTGCAGATCCTGATCCTGCATTTAATGTAAGAAGACACTAATTTATAGAAATGTTAAAGACAAATCCTTTTATTATGTAAAATAAACTATATTTTTTCTATATTTACAGAATTTATTTTGATAAACTAGTAGTTCAGAAAAATGAGCATTATTTTTGCCTTTAAGAATTTTGAATCAACAATTTAGTCTAAATTAAAAATTGTCCTTGAATTTTTGATGAAAACTTTTTATCATTTATTTTGACTTATTTATTGTTATTCAGATGTTTTAAATGCTGAACAAGTTAACATGGTTTTGTTTTGTTTGTTTTGCAATACTTCAAAAACTATTAAATAAATCTTAAAAATAATAATTAAAATTTATATATATTTTAAAGTTTGGAAAAAGCTTTACAAATATTAGGCCTTTTTATCTTCATAATAACTCTAGAAAGCATGTGCTATTATTATCTCCATTATTCATATGAGAACATTGAGACAGACAAAGTAAAATAAATTTCCTGGGGTCACCTAGGTGTCTGATACTGGATTTGAACCTAGGCCTTTCTGATTCCAGGTTCAGTTTTTTGTTCACTTAGCTGTATCACCTAGTTGCCTCATGCCTATAACAGCACGCAATTTAACCAGGCTTTTAAGATTAACATTTTTATTATGTTAGGGTATAGCCAAATTTCTGTTCTTTTGCTTTGAGTAAAATGATTTGCTTTTAGCAGATTTGTATAGAGATGCTGCAGTCTTTAAAAATGAGTGAGAAACTAGAATGCATTGATTTTTTCTTGTTAGGATTTTTAATAAACTTAAGTTTTTGTTTACAATCATTTATTGAATTAAAAAGTCTATTGAAAAGTTAAGAGACTTCAATGTGTCCTACTTCTTCCCCTTCTAATAATACCAGTTCATTTCTGGTTGAGTTATTTAATCTTTTTGACACCCAGTTTATCTGTAAAAGTATTCATAATAACACTACCTGCCTCATATGGTGTGAAGTTGGATGGTAGTGGGTAAATTTAAAACCAAAATATTAGTAGTCATCTGAAGATGATTTAAAAAAATAGAAAATTTCTGTAATTATGTGTCATAGAAAATATTTCCGTTTATATCCAAATTTTCATGAATATCTTATTTAAAGAAAAGCTTATTATTGGGATGAAATGAAATTGAAAAGCATTTATTAACAAGCCTCTCCTTGTTCCTATCCATTTTCTGCTCAGCTGTCATTGATTTTTTTAAAGTGTTGTCTGCCCATGTTAACTTCAACAATTCCTCTCATCCTCTCACACTAAGCTTCAGAGGTTCACTATTAAATTGAAGATCCAGTATAAATTCTTCTATGCAGCATATCATAATCTGGCCCCTTCTTAGTCTTCCAGTCTTTTACACTTTATATCCTTTTATGCACCTTAAACCATTTAGAAAAGCCAACATAATTTCCTTACATGTGAAAGAAATCCAAGAGTTCAGTAGGAGGATACGGGTAGGGAGAGCATTCCAAGCATGGAGGATAACTTAGAGAAAATTCCTATAGTGGAGAGATGGAGTGAGTGTCTTATTTGTGAAACAGCAAGGAGACACATGTCACTATATTGAAGAGTATGTGGCAGAGTAAAGTGTAAGAATATTGGAAACAGGGGTTTAGAAAAGAACATTGGATTTGACAGGAGATCATTAGCAATTTTGGAAAGCAGTTTCATTGGAATATTGAAGTCAGAAACTCAATTATAGGATGTTAATAATAGAGTAAGTGGAAAAATAGAGACACTTAATGCAGATCGCATTCTCTAGGAGTTTAGCCATAAAGGTCAGAAAAGACATAGGACAATAGTTTAGCTGGGATGGAAGGATCAAGTGAAGATTTTTTGAGAATGGAGGATACATGAAGATATTTGTAGGCAATGGGGAAGGAGACAGGAAGAGCTTGAAGATAAGTGATCAAATGGGAATAACAGAGGGGCAATCTAGTGGAGTAAATGGGATGAGCTGGGATTGCTTTTGTAGATGGAATAGGCTTTGGTAAGAAGTAATGGCATCTCCTAGTGTGAAATAGGATTAAAGGAAGAAATAGTGGCAGACAGTATTTGAGTGATTTGAGATGAGTAATAGGAGACAAGAGGGAACTCGGGGTGAAAAGCCTCTATTTTTTTTTCTGCAAAATATGAAGGAGAATTTCAGCAAGAGGTTGTGAGTATCCTAGGAGGGGGTACCATAAGCATAGATGTAGAAAAATATTGAAGATCCATTATGGAGATTGTTTTGCTGTTGTTGTTATTGATTTGTGACTTAATTTGTATCCTCAGGCTTAGGTCAGTGCCTACCACTAGGTGAAGCTTAAAAATTGCTTGTTGTTTGCCAAACATTGTGCCATATTAAAGTTATTAGTTATTTGTTAGATAGTTTTTATCAAGTAAATTTTAAAAAAAAGGTTATAACAGTTTATTGCTTTTCAGTAAAGTTTTTCAAATAGTTGTTTTCAAAAGTTATTCAAATAGTTTCAAATATTTTCTACAAATTACAGCCTTTCCCTCCCATCCCCCCTTTTTTTTTTGGTAACACATTTCATATGTCATTTTGCTAATACTTACCTTTAAGAATATTTTGTGTTAAATTTGGCAGGATAGAATAGAATATTAAGTATGGAAATGGCCTTTGTGATTTTACCTAATTTTGCAGATGATACTTAATAAACAGATCAGTTGACTTGTCCAGAGTTATACAGTTAGCTAGTGACACTGTTGGGACTAGAAGCTATTATCACGTCAGTGCCTACTATCTCAATACTGCTATCTCTTTTGTTATATCGCTAATACTTATATCCATGTAAAGTTATGATATAATGTAATGAGGACAAATGATTGTATCTTGTAGACTTTAAGATAGTGACACTATTTTTTGAGCTATTGTTTGTAAAATTTTTATGAGAAAAGCTATTTAATAGAATGTACTTCAATATTTCGAACACCAGAGGGTGCTGCAGACTACTTACTATAAAATAGGCAATTTTAATCCATAGTAATCAGACATAAGGAAAATGTCTTTGTGGGTTATATTTTTAATATTTTTGATGTTCTTTAATTTAAAGGTCAAATAGAGTATTGTGTTATATTTTTATTTCTTCTTGGTTCAATAAAGAATATATTCAGTAAATAACTTTATGACATTGGCAGTTCAGGAAACAATTAAGATCATTTGAATATTTTATGTAAAATACTTTGATAATTTTAGTTTTGAGTTAGTGGGCCCCATAAAATGCAGTTTTAATAATTTTACTTATTAATGTTTAGCACTGAGTCTTTTTTTTACAGCATTGGACAGTACCTTTACTTAAAATAATCAGATAAGTATTGAAATAAGAAAAATTATAGAAATAGTCATTTTTTTATTAGGAAATCCAGCAAGAAATTATTTTCATTCCTAACTAATATATACACTAAAAGTTTCTTGTAATCTTAATTCCATACTTCTAGTGACTTTTTTTTTTGTAAAAGGCTTTGACTGTCTTTTAGTAGCATATAAGTAGCTAATAATACCATTAGTTGAAATATTATGATTTTTTGCCAATTCACTACAAGTGAAACTTTATGCTTGCTAAATTACTGAGTTAAGTATCTTAGATGTGACACATTTTTCAGGATTGCTTGAGAGTGTTTTTAGTCACTTGCTAGTGGAACTACCTCATGTAAAGCTATGGAAAATAAGATTTAATTATTATAGTTCAAAACACTGTTATATTCAAGTTGATACAATTTAAAATTAATGAAAAGGATTACCTATGTTGCTTAGTTTCTATTTTCTATAATTTATTGTAATAGTTTAATATGATATATAATGTTAAAATAATACATATGATACATATATATGTATATGTATTTTTTTTCACCATAAAAAGAGACAGTAGGGAGAGAACTGACTTTAAAGCTGAGAAGACTTGTGTTCAAGGCCTGCCTTTGTCACATAATGGTTGTTTTTTTCTTGGGCAAATCTCATAGATTTTAATTCTAATTATATTAGATTTTTTTTTAAATTTTATTTGCATAACATATGTGTGGGTAATTCTTCAACAATAACCCTTACATAGCTTTCTGTTACAAATTTTCCCCCCAACTCTCCACCCCTCCCCAGATGGCAGGATATCCACTACATGTTAATTATGTTAAAATATTGGCAAATCGAATATATGTATACATATTTCCAAACTTATCATTGTTGTGCAAGAAAAATCTTATCTACACAAAAGATATATCAGATAAAGGAAACACAATGTAAGCAAACATCAATCAAGAGTATGAGAATGTTATGTGTGGTCCACATTTCGCATCCCTCTCTCTGGGTGTATATGGCTTTCTTCAGTGAACAATTGGAGGTGGTTTGAAACATATCATTGTTGAAGAGAGCCATGTCCATCAGAATTGATCGTCATATAGTACTGTTGTTGCCGTGTATAATGATCTCCTGGTTCTGCTCATTTCACTCAGCATCAGTTCATGTTAAGTCTCTCCAAGCCTCTCTGAAATCATCTTGCTGGTCATTTCTTACAGAACAATAATATTCCATAATATTCATATACCATAATTTATTCAGCCATTCTCCAATTGAAGGGCATCTATTCAATTTCCAGTTTCTAGCCACTACAAAAAGGGCTGCCACAAACATTCTTGCACATGTGGGGCCCTTTCCTTCCTTTATGATTTCTTTGGGATATAAGCCCAATAGAAATGCTGCTGGGTCAAAGGGTATGCACAGTTTGATAACTTTTTGAGCATAGCTCCAAATTGTTCTCCAGAATGGCTGTATCCGTTCACAGCTCCACCAACAATGCATCAGTGTCCCAGCCCTCCCACATCCCCTCCAACATTCATCATTAACTTTTCCTGTCATTTTAGCCAATCTGATAGGTGTGAAGTGGTACCTCAGGGTTGTCTTGATTTGCATTTCTCTGATCAATAGTGATTTGGAGCACCTTTTCATATGACTATAAATAGTTTTAATTTCATCCTCTGAAAATTGTCTGTTCATATCCTTTGACCATTTATTGATTGGAGAATGGCTTGAATTTTTATAAATATGAGACAATTCTCTATATATTTTAGAGATGAGACCTTTATCAGAACCCTTAAATGTAAAGATGATTTCCCAATTTATTGCTTCTATATTAGATTTTTTAAGTATAAGAAGCAACATAATGTAATATAGTGTTGAGAGTTGGTCTAGAGTGAAGAAGATCCAAATTCAAGTGGGACTTCAGACACATTCTGGCTGAGTGACTGTGGAATGCATCACACATCTCTCTAAGATTGCCTTTCAGAACAGTTAGAGATCTACATTTGTGGAAGTGCTGGTCTTACTAAGAACTCTGTACAGAAATGAATTTATAGGACTGGAGTTCCTTCCCTGTTGTCATCAGTATGTAGCAGCATCTCTCTTTTCTTTGAGAGTAAGAAAAAGGTAATTAGGGAAATGTTTCTACTTTGAAATTCAACAAAAAAATTAGGATTTGAAAAAAAAGTGATTAAATTCAGTCAGAAGATGTTGTGAATATCTCTTTTCTATAATTTGTTGCCCCATGTAGATATTCCAAATTCTGATATATTTTAAGATGTATTTGTATCCTAAAAACTCCAACTTGATTAATTGATGTCATTTTGTAATATCTGCTTTTATTGACCACTATCACTTCTTTTATGAGTAGGAATCTAAGTAGATACGTGAATGATTGACTTCTGTTCCCTGGGTTCATTATTCTTTTTTGCAAAGTTGAAACAGCCATTTGTTTTGTACAGATTCCTCTTATATTCATTCATTGGAATGTTCAGTGTAAATATTCTTTTTTCTATAGGATCGAATCTTGAAATTCTATGCACAGACATTTACTCTTTCACCATTGCATATAACTAAAGAAATTTATACAAGCTTAGGTATGTATGTTATACATGTTTTCTCACATACTTCTATTTATACCTTTCTATATAGTAATATACAACTTGGAAAATAGGTGGAATATCAGATATTCTGATCTGAATAGTGATCAGAAAATGCCAAATGTGTGGTATAATGATACTGTTTAGCTGTTACATTTTTTTTTTCCAGCCAGACATTTGGAATTATATTTCCTTTCGGGTGAAAACCATATTCCAACTTTGTTGACTGGGGTAGATGTTACTCATCCTAATGTGATCCGTTTACTTAAAAAGGTACATAGTGGTTAAATATATATTCCTTTGTATTTAGTTTTATATTTCAGAATTCCTGTTTTTTCAAATTGTGTTCCTACCTTCCATATAGGTACGTCTTCTAAATGAATATCAAAAGGAGGTTCCATCTTTTTGGATTCGTCATCCAGAAAAGTAAGTCCTTTAGAAAATGTCAGATTTAGAAGTATAAATGTGGATTTGACCATATTTTATGGGAGACTTAATATAGTATTTTATTTTGATATTTAGTAATAGGGTTAAGAATTGGATCTGTGATTTAAATGATATATTTATGTATATAAGATAATCAGAATAACAATTTTTAAATTATCCTTTTGTGGTCTTTTCACAATTATATTGTAATTCTAAACAGTTCATTCTATACAACACATAAACAGCAAAAAATTATAGTTGGACCAAGAAGAGAGTGAAGATCTGGGTTTTAATCCTGTTTTAGTCATCAACTACTTGGTAATTCAGACATTTGTTTTTTAGCCTTTTCAATGCCAAGCTGTGGCAAATTGGTTGTTTCCTCTCAGATAGGAGATATGTGTGTCAATAGGTAAATGTAATTTTCACCCAAATATGAAGTAAAACCTGTAAGAATGATGGATTTATCTGCATTGTGGAAATGACACACAGTTTCCCAACATGTTCAAAGATGTAATTAAAATTGTTCAGGCTCTGGGTTTCTTTATGGATGGTAAGAAATACGTTTAGATTTTTTGACATCTTTCAAGGCCCATATTTTCTTTAGTAACTTGTTCTCAAAGCCTCTGTGTTGGTCAGAATGGATACTAGCAAGGAATCCATACGTTGAAGCATATTTCACCCATGGTGCTTTTAACATTGGTTTTCTTGTTTCTGGTTAAATATGCTTGTATGTATGTAGTAATTAAGAAGAATCAGGAGATCTTTGTTCTAATCCTCATTCTGTCATTAATGCCAATTACCAATTTAGTTTCCAACTATACTCTTATTTTATGTGCCAACATTTCTTATTTGTAACACAGAGATTAGATTAAATGGTATCTATAGTTTATTCCAAGTGTAAAATTATACTTTATAAAAAGGAGTATGACCCAGAATAAATTAAAGAATTAAATTATATTAATTTTGCTCCAACAGAAATGCTATCATCATCTTTAATAAGAATAAAGTTATAAAGAGATAAAAATACTTTTTCCCTTCCCTGACATATCTTGTGTGTCAGTTTTGTCACTTTTGGAATTTCAAGGAATAACGAATAGGTAAAACCTCATGTTAAGTTGCTCTAACTACAGAATTTATTAATAGTATATAAGCTGCTTTAGTAAATGTACTCACTTATACAAGAAATATAAAAAACATGTTCTCTGCTTACCTCTCATCTCAGCACCCCACTAACCTGGTTTGGGAAAATGAAACTGCATATGTTACTGGAGTCCAGACAAATGGTGCTTTTAAGACACAGATCTAGCTCTTTTTAGGACACAGATCTATTATGGATAGAATTTAGATGTAAGGATCTGTATGAGTATTACATTGAAATAGACAAAAGGAGATGATTCTTCCTCAAAATGTTCTAGAATAAACAGATTTCACGGGGGGTGGGGGGGAGTGGAGCCAAGATGGCAAACTGCAGACATCATTCTCTCTGAGCTCCTCAGATCTTCCCTCAGACCCAGAACAAATTAAGCCTCTGAACTGATTCTAGAGTGAGGGCTCCATCAAACGCTTGGAATACAACGCAATTTTATCAAAAATTTTACTTTGGAAGAACTCCAGAGAAGGTCAGTTTCAGATGGGCAGGGGATCGGCTGCTTGCCGTGCTCAGATGCTAGCGTGCAGCCGGGGCGGAGTGGGACTGGGACAGAGGTTGGCGGATTCTAGGCAGCCAGGAAGTCCCTGGGAGACACTTGGGCCACTTTGCTCTGCTTGCGGGCAGGTGCTTTGGCAGATCTGTCTTTGGAGTAGATTGAGAGTAGCTGAAAGCGTGGTCTTAGTGCGGATCTGGCTAGACCAGTCCCGCACCAGAAGTCAACTACATGAACTGCCCCAGGGCAAATTGAAACAGCTGCTGCTCCTCTGTTTGAATCAGACCTCAGCTCAAAAACATGAGTAAGAAGCAGAAGAGAGCTCTCACCATAGACAGCTTTTATGGAGAGAAAGAAGGGCAGACCCCAGATTCTGAGGTTCCTAAGGGAAAAGCAACCCCGGAGGAAGCCACAAAGGCAGATAATGAGCTGGTCCCCATTTCACAAGGCTTACCTGTAAGATTGCATAAAGAATCTCAAGAGAGAGCTAGAAGAATGGGGAAATAATTTGAGATCAGTGCCAGAAGGATATAATGCCCTGCCACAGAGATATGAAAAACTGGAAAACAAAATTGGTGAAATGGAAAAAATCACCAATTCACTGGAAAATAAAAATGGTTAATTGGAAAAAGATAACAATTTAATGAAAAACAAAATTGTTGAATTGGAAAAAGTCACCAACTCACTGGAAAATAAAAATGGTGAATTGGAGAAAGATAACAATTCAATGAAAAACAAAATTGTTGAATTGGAAAAAGTCACCAACTCACTGTAAAATAAAAATGGTGAATTGGAAAAAGATAACAATTCACTGAAAAACAAAATTAGTGAATTGGAAAAAGACAACAATTCACTGAAAAATAAAATTGGCAAAATGGAAAAAGAATGCAGTGAACCAAAAAATTCAATTGGCCAGTTACAAAAGGAGCTAAAAAAGGTAACTGAAGGAAATAATACTTTAAAAATTAAAATTGAACAAATAGAAGTGAATGACTCAGTAAGACTTCAAGAATCAAACAAAAACAGATTTTACATTCTTTTAGAGTATCAATCATCCAAAAGGCCAGAGAAAGCTACATAAAAGACAGTCCCCAAATGGGGTCATGAAGAGTTAAATATGATTGAGCCACAAGAAAATGAAGGATTCCGTTAGTGGTTAGGGGTTGTATTCTTGGATGTTTTTCCATCATTTTAGTTGTTTTTATTTCCTTGTCCTTTACAGGGCTGGTGCTCTATCCATTGCGCCATCTAGCTACCCCCTGTACTTTCTTCTTAATGAAGGCCCCTTAGTCAAATCAAGCTATGTATTCTTAATGTTGGTTGTCTGTAGCTCTAAAGCACATTCTTGTGCATCAAGCTATGCTCTAGGATGTCCAGTTTCTTTTTTGTCAGGTATTGCTACAGCAGAGTGACATCTTCCGAAATTCTGGGATTTGAGCATTTTATAATTGTTTCAATACTTACTGCAAAGGATCAGGTTCTTGGAGTTGCAAAGTTGAGAGGGTTGATGTTGTGGTTATGTAACTCATAAATGTTTTTAAACAAAATGGAAAAAAAAAGATGGTTCTAAGTAAGGGAATTGGAAGATAATTATCCCTATGTAAAGAATGAATAATTTTATTTGAACTGGGAATGTTGGCTACTTTTAATGATAGGCAATTTTGGTGAATATGACATAAGTAAGTGATAAATCTATTTGACAATATTGAACAAATTATAGAGCTGGAATTCTTAAACTGAAGTTCATGAACATGTTTTAAAAATATTTTGATAACTATAATTTATTTTATTCATTTAAAGACATTATTTGAGAAGGAATTCTTAAGCTTCACCAGATTGCCAAAGTTCCACAAAAAAAAAAAAAATAAATTTAAATCCCTCATTGAAGTGGAATCAGTAGATCAAAAGGTTCAGATAAAATTGGATTTTATGTGCTTGGTTGGAATAAACTTGGTCAGAAATCAGGACTGTGTATGCACTGAATACAATTTTAATTATCAGATATGAACTGGGTCAGATGACATCAGAGTTAGTACTTTGTACTCAAACCTGAAACAAAGAATAAGAGAAATATTAGAAGTTAGTACTAGAAAAAAAGAACAAAAGGTTCAGAGTTATTTTATTTAGCAGTGGCAAGATGTGAATTGATTTTTCTTTTTCTGCTAATCTTCACTCTTATTCCTGCTTCCCAAAGTCTTTATATTTGACTGTGTAGCCTGAATTATTAGAAGATACATATACATTTAGTAGTACTTACATATATGTACATGTGCATGTGTATAAATTCTCACAGCTGTTTGTGAAACTAAATCCATTCAAGAAGATAATAAAATTGTTTCCTTGCCTCTTTTATGTGATCTCTGTTTTTTGCTTTGAATTCATGTCTATTCCACTTTGTTTAGAATATCCTTCTATCTCTCATTTTAAGCAAGTCTTAGTTATTCTTTAAGACTGATATATTCTATAAGTTCTTTTCTGATAACACCATTCCTTAATGATTTCCAACTTTATTTTTAAAATACATATGGTCTTTATTACATTTTTAACTTTGAATTGAATATTGTCTTTTAATGGCCATTAATTGTTCCATATAGTTGAGTCTATTTGTCCACTAAATTGTAGTTTTCTGGAGAAAGGAGACAAAGTTGTATATATCTTGTTTATTCCTCACCATACCATAAATACAGTGTGCATCTAATACTTATTCTTTTTGTCTTTTGATGATTTTATATGGTAACTTTTATGAATGGAGATGTTAATTTGATGAATATAAAACCCAAGACTTTTGACCTACCCTTATTATTATGGGCATTATTACTTAATTTTAAATGATTGTAGTATGACTTCTAATAATGTGCTCCCATACTCCATGTCAAACTTTCTACTTCTCTGTCTCTCTTCTTAAGGTGTATTCTTTTCTGACCAATGGATTACTCAGTAGAATAACATTTGTACTACATATAATCTTTTCTTCCATTTTATACTTTATTATATAATTTCTTTCACCCCATTTTCTTTTCATCTTCAAAATTATATTATTAAAAACTGAAATAGTATTAAGGTGAACTCCTAGTCTAAATTTCAACTTTCCCATATCAATCATCAACCAATCAATATTGTCTTAAACCTTACATTTCTTTACATGTTAATGAACTATTCAGGTTTTGGACTCAATTCTAAAGAAGAATTTTTTTTTTAAAGATTTATATATTTAAATGTTATTCATTTAAAAGTACTTAAATGGCATTTTTGTAGAAGTTATTTAACTTTTTGGTATTGTGTTTATTTTTTTGGTCTTCTAATGAGAAATTATATTATTAATCAATTAAACATTTTTAAAGAGTCTACTAAGTGTTAGGTACTATGCTAAATATAAAAAAAGACAACATTTCTTTCTCTCAAGGGGCTCATCGTCTAATGTATAGACAACAAAAAAATAATTATATATAAACAAGCTATATACTGGATAAATAGGAAAAAATAAAGCACTAGAATTAAGAGAGCTTAGAAGAAATTTCCTGTAGAAGAAGGGATTTCAAAGAGGCCAGTGTCACTGAATGGAAGAATGGGAGTAAATTTATTGGATTATGTTATTGCTTCAAGGTAATGATGTTGAACTAAAAACTTTCTTTGGTATATATGTAATAAGAAGATTTATAGGTTTTGAGAATAAATAGATTACACATGAATTCTTGATTATGAATTATTAAAGCTTTGATTTTTTGTTACAGTGAAATATCCCAGTGTCTTGATTAAATTACACTCAATTAATTTGATTAAGTGTGGATTATTTTATCTTTCTTCCATTAATTAAAGTGAGGAACTTAGATTGTATGACCTCTAAGATCATCCATTGATCCTATCACGAAAATAATTCAAATAACTTTTTTTTTAAAATTTCAAGGTATATGGAAGAAATTGTGGAAAGTACCCTGTCACTATTATCAGTTAAGCAAGACCAAAGTCTGCTTGTCTCACAAAAAATTTTGGATCCAATCTATTTTTTGGCATTACTTGATGTTAAGGCTATGTGGTTCAAAAAATGGATGGTAAGAAAAAAATGGAATTTGTTGATTGATTATATTTGTGTTTACTTAATATTGTGTTTACTAAATAAAGTCAGAAAACTTTAAAAATTTGTTAACGGTCATTTACTTATTCAATGAAGACTGAGTACAGTGTACCAAATTATTTTAGATCAAGTACATTGTCATACACAGAAATTATTCATCTTATTTTTTCTTTATATATTTATAATTTTAAATAGGTATAATAGAACATTGGGGGGGAATCCAACATTTAATTTATCCTATGCCATCAGTTTATAGCTTGAACTTGAACATGTGATTCATAAAATATATTTTGGATACTTTGTGGTCACTAATCGTTTTCCCAGGAATCTTCTGCTTCTTGTTAGTAACAGACCTCTTTTGCTGCAAGGTTTTCTTTTGTGAACCAGTGTTGCTGTCTTTCATAGCTGCTACTTAATGTTTAAAAGAGTCATTGGGATAGTCCTTATGCCCTTTAATTCTGATTATTTCTCTTCCTTTGAATAGTATGCCCAGTGAATAGTACAGAATGATGGAAGTTTTGGAAAGAAAGACCATGCCAATTACCTTAGGAAAGAGTAAAAGTTTTTTAATGTAACTTACAATATGTCGTACACTGGTGATTAACAATTTCCAATACACTTACCAAGAATGTTTTTCCCCCCTATATTTGATTTTTGAGAAAGATAAATAATAACAATATTTATTTGATATTTTAAGCTGATCAGAGGGTAATATTACTACCACTGTAAGCACAAATTTATTTCATTCTGTCACACTATCTAGATCTCTATTTCTGTCACTACTAATGTGGTGAGGGCAAGATAAAAGTCATTCTCTGCCAGGAAGATTTAGTTTCAAATCCTGTCTATGGTTCATGTAGATTAAGTGACCCTATGCATCCCTAAGTGACTTTAATCTTTCAGTGCCCCTGGCAATTCTTTAAAATGATAAATTGTTCATTGCTAGAGAATGTTTCCTTACCTGAAGTTCTCTATTCTTTTGAAAATCTAGATCAGTCTTTCCTGTTACTCTGGGCCCAGTTTTTTACCCATTTGCTATGTAAGAAAAAAGCTTAATATAATATTTGAATGCAAATTAAAGTAATGAATATTTTTCTTTTGTCCCATATCAAAATGATAAAATAGTTTTGTGAAATGCATTTATTCATTTCGGTTCTCTTGATTGCTTTGCTTCTAATCCAGTACTAATAGAGAAATCTGCTTGGTGCTGATTAGGATGACTGAAAGCTTAATTTATTGTGTCATTAATTATATAATTATTGGAAATGATGCATAAAAACTGATTTGGGGGCATTATAATTTGAACATTAAATGAAATATAACTTAATTTTTTCCCTTAATTTTAGCATGCATATTACAGCAGGACTGTGGTCTTACGCCTTCTTGAAAAAAAATATAAATCTCTGGTAAGTACAAATATACAAGAATTTAGTGGAAATAGTATTACTAAAGAGAAAAACTCTGGATCACTCTTCATAACCAATATCCAAAGATAGGTTTACTGATATACAAAATAATCAAAATCATAAGCAAATTCTTAGTTTAACCTTTGAAATCAGAATTTCTTCAAGCTCAAAAGGACTGAAATTGAAAGCCCTCAAATGGGAGGGTAGTGGGAATTGAGGAGAGGGCTGGGAAGTGCATAAAGTTAGTGCCAAAGTAGCAATGATTAAAGAATGGAACAATTTTGTAATAGCGGTATTTTAAAATTATATATAATATGATTTTGAGCAGCTATTAATAGAAGAAAAAAGCATTAGATTATGTAGAAAATACCTGAAATTGTAAAGAAGAGATAGAGAAAAACTCAGGAACAAAAAGAATTTTGAAATTGCCCAAATTAGTTTAAGAATTAAAAATAATAAACAGACAAGAAATTTGAAGGAAAAATTGGATGACATTATAACATCCATTAAAAAAGTCAATTAACATTTATAAAAGTCCCATTATCGGTATTATTGTAAAACATTTTTTAAGGACATATTCTGTATCATACAGGCTAATGGGAAACCCTAGGTAAATATGTGGAAAGAACAAGAACGAATTAAATATATTATAGATGCACATATTTCTTCTCCCCCAAAAATGAGTCTTCATTGTACAAAGTAATAGAAGTTTGAACTCAAATCAGATCAGTTTGTCTCCCTCATTTTGTGATCTATACAAGGAGAAACATTTTTAGACGCAATACTCTTTTTAAAGTTAAGAAACAGTTCTCCAGTCTTGCTCATGTCTTATATCCATGTTAATTTTTTTAAATAAATGGAAATCAAATCTTCACAGTATGAGTACAGTAGCAGCAATACATATATACCCATACAGATTTAGGTGAGTTCCTGCCACATGTGCTAATCCAAACTTATAACTTGGTAAACTTTAGGTGACTTTAACATTTAAGTAAGAGAATGCTAAAAATGTTTGAAATCAATTCGTTTATGTGAAAAGTTTAATATATGATAATTTATAATTTATAATAAAGTAAAAAATTCTATGATACAAATCTTTTTTTTTTAATTTTTTATTAAAGCTTTTTATTTGCATAACAAATATATGGGTAGTTCTTCAACATTGACCATTACAAAGCTTTCCATTACAAATTTTCCCCCTATTCCCCTCCCCTCCCCTAGATGGCAGGAAGTCTACTACATGTTAATTATATTAAAATATTTGACAAGTCGAGTATATGTATACATGTTTCCATACTTATCTTGCTGTGCTAGAACAATCGTATTTACATGAACAAAAAAAGATCTGATAAAGGAAACCCAATGCAAGCAATCATCAATATAGAGCATGAAAATGTTATGTTGTAGTCCACATCTCATGTGCCTCTCTCTGGTTGTATATGGCCTTCTTTACTGAACAATTGGAACTGGTTTGAAGCATTTCATTGTTGAAGAGAGCCATGTCCATCAGAGTTGATCATCATATAGTATTGTTGTTGCCGTGTATAATGATCTCCTGGTTCTGCTCGTTTCGCTCAGCATCAGTTCATGCAAGTCTCTCCAGGCCTCTCTGAAATCATCCTGCTGGTCGTTTCTTACAGAACAATAATATTCCATAACATTCATGTACCATAATTTGTTCAGACATTCTCCAATTGATGGGCATCCATTCAGTTTTCAGTTTCTAGCCACTACAAAAAGGGCTGCCACAAACATTCTTGCACATGTGGGTCTTTTCATATGACTAGAAATGGTTTTAATTTCTTCATCTGAAAATTGTCTGTTCATATCCTTTGACCGTTTATCGATTGGAGAGTGACAATTATAAATATGAGACAATTTTTTATATATTTTAGAGATGAGGCCTTTATCAGAACCCTTAAATGTAAAGATGATTTCGCAATTTGTTGCTTCCTAATTTTGTCTGCATTAGTTTTGTTTGTACAAAAGCTTTTTGACTTAATATAGTCAAAATTATCTATCTGTTGTTCAATTAAGATTTCTAAATCTTCTTTGGTCGTAAATTTATTCCATCTCCACAGGTCTGAGAGGTAAACTATACTATGTTCCTCTAATTTGCTTAGAATATATGATACAAATCTTTATAACAAAATAGATCTTGTTGTATGATAGATTAAATCACACCTCTTTTTGTTCAGAGTAATTTATTTATAAACTAATATGGAAACCTTATATTATTCTTATTTCCTGAAGTTATCATTGCAATAGTGTTCTGTCGTATGGTACAAAAATACTTTGGCCCACCTATGTTTTCACAAACCTTTGTTAAATAAGCACATCAACTGATGTTATTCATCTATAGGCAATAATTATCACTGTCTTGAAAAAGCACAGTCCTAAATATTGTGAATCATAATTTCAATTATTTTCCTAAAATGTTTTTTAAGAACTGATCTTATTTATCTTAAATCTCAGAATAAAGAACTACACAGATTTCTAGGATGCTTACATTGTTATTTTTGATAGATAACAACATCAGTTCAACAGTGTGTACAGTATTTTGAATCATGCGAAAATATGAAATCTGATGAAAATTTGATACGACCCCAACATTGTGGTAAGTACCATTTTCCTTGAGTTAAAAAAATCAATTTATTATCAAATACAAATATTTAGAAAAACAGCATTATTAAATTTATTTTTCAAATAAAATAAAGATAAGTAATTGTGGCAAGTTGTTTAATTCTCTTAGACAAGAAAAAAGCAAACTTCTTTACAATGTTAAATATCAAATGATTAAAATTTTAGAATAATTATATAATCGTGATGATTTCTTCCCTTGTGTGTAATTATTCAGTTTATTTAATGGGATGTTTCCTAGCCCTTATTATTGTCTTTGTACCTCATCTTTATAGCAAACTTAACCCCAATAAGCCTTCTTTGTTTATTTACCACCTACTAATTGCTCTAGTTTTTATTTGTACTCTTTTTGTATCTATTTTGTATCCTACCATCAAACAATTGATTTTATAGTTATGTTATAAACTAGTTAATGCCATATATATTCTTCTCTTTCCAACTTGCTTGTTAACTCAGTGAGAAGCCAAGGCATTCTTTATAACTTCGTATTCTAGTAGTCCAATACAATATACCAATTAAGTGTCTAATAAATAGGAAGGATGCTAGAGGCAGATTCTTTGGAGTAGAAAGGATTTGCCCAGTGCTAGGATTTTTAACTTGCATGAGTAGGCAGATATAATTATAGTATACATATATTAGAGAATGAATAATTATGAAAGTATATAGGCATAACTGGAAATTTGGGAGTCTAATTTTTTTTTTTTTGGTATTTAATAGTTAACTTATTTATTTAATTGGTTTTTAATGAAAAATCCCCATGTCTACTCACTGTAAAAATCTCTGTTTATTGAAGGAACTTTAAATTTATGACTTCCCTTTGGTGTCTATTACAAATACCAATGTGTAATAGTAGAGAAATTATGCTCTTATCAGGTATTGAAGCTCGTTACATTTTATTATTCCTTTCCTTTACAGACTTAGAGGAGGAAATTTGTATCGTGTGAGAATATGCCAAGAAAAACTGTAGAATTAGAGAAATAAAGATTTCTTATTTCTATCAGAATTTCCTCCTTTAGATTGTTACAGATAGTCTTTAAAGATAACTCTTGTAAATGAAATTCCATTAAAATGATTTTTTAAAATTTGTTTTTCCTTTAAGGGAATAAACAGAAGACTTTCTATTCTGGACAAGAATTACAATATATTTATTTTGTTCACTCACTATGCCTCTTAGGAAGACTATTGATTTATACACAAGGCAGGAAGCTATTTCCTGTAAAATTGAAAAATATAAATGGTAAGGATAACTAAAATAAGCGAAAATTGTTCACAATTCTCAATAGATAACCTTTAAATAGATTCAAAATATATATCTAAACTACTTGCTTTTGTTATGTAACATTGTGGTACTTTTCAGTAAAGAGAAAGCTAAGAATAAGGAAGTGATACTGTTTCTGTTAGGAGAATATATACTTAAATGTTAAAGGCACCTAAAGTTTACCATGGTATAATTACCCTCTTAAATTCTGTCTGTTCCTTTACAAAATATCTTCATTGTTTTGGAAAGCATTAATGGAACTACCTAGTATTTTACTCCTTAGCTTACATGCCTTTACTAAAAAAATTTCTTTGAATTTGACTGTACAAGAGTAGGAAAGAAACTCAGTTATTAAGTCCAATCACTACAGAAAATATGAATTCAATTACCTTTCTGCACAATAAATTTTTTAGTCTTTCCTTAAAGACCTGTAGATTGGGGAAAGCTAGGATTTCAAGGCATAGGCATAGGAATTGGAACAAGCAATTTCATAAATTTGTGATTTTAGAGACCAATTTTTTTCCTCTGGTTTCTTTAGATTCAGTATCCCTCACAGATCTGTTGGTATTGTTTACCCGCCTTATCTATTATTCTCCAAGTTGTCCAAAAATGACATTACCAGCACATGCAGGTAATTCTGTCTTTATTTTTTAATAAATAATAATTAAAGATTTAAGTATCATTAAATTAACTGTGCTATACAAAGAATTAGAAACAGTTTAATTGTATGTACAATAAAATCCATTGTTGTGGACTATTTTTTCTCTTTTGTACAGTTTCCATTTTAAGTGTGAATTACATTTAACCATATGCATTTAATGAATCACTCTGTATTATCTAATTTTGTCTCCTTTGTATTTTTTTTAAAAGTTTTATTGGTGCTCTTTTTTTTTTTGCATCTCTATCACTATCAACAAATTTGTCTTATAAAAAATAATTTTTTGTAACAGATGTGTACATTTACTTGTTCATTACCAAAAAAAAAATACACATTATGGAGATCAATAAAAAATTTCTTTTGTCTCCAATTCTCATTAGATCTGAGATTCTCAATTTTCATTATTGTTGGTAACTTTTGTGGCCATCTACCATGAAGAACTCCTATAATACTTCTTCGTATCGCTTTGTCTAACTTCTTAACTCATTTTTCCGATATTTTATTTTTCCTCAAATTCACATAAAAACAGTTCTTAACATTATTTTAAACATTTTTTTGAATTTCAAATTCTCTTCTTCCCTCTTAACCCCTCATTTGGAATGCAAGCAATTTGATATAGGTTACACATGTACAGTCTGTATTTCATTTATGTATTAGTCATGTTGTGAAGGAAAATAGATCAATTTAAAAAAACAACAAGAAAAATAAAGCAAGAAAAATTATCCTGCAATTTGCATTCAGACTCCATTAGTTCTTCCTCTGTAGATAGATAGCATTTTTCCTGATTTTGGCCTTTAAAATTGTCCTGGTTCATTGTATTGATGAAAATAGCTAAGTCATGTACAGTTGATCGTTGAAACAATTTTGCTGTTGCTTGTACTGTATTTTCCTGGTTCTATTCATTTCACTTTGCACCAGTGAATGAAAGCTTTTCCAGGTTTTTCTGAGAGCATCCTGCTTGCTATTTTATCTATCTATCTATCTATCTATCTATCTATCTATCTATCTATCTATCTATTTATTTATTTTTGTTGAGGCAATTGGGGTCAAGTGACTTGCCCAGAGTCACACAGCTAGGGAGTATTAAGTGTCTAAGACCAGATTTGAATTCAGGTCCTCCTGATTTCAGGTCTGGTGTTCTATCCATTGTGCCAGCTACCAGACCCCAGCTTGTTATTTCTTATAGCATTATGATATGAATTTTTGTTCAAGTACTTGAAGAAAATTTATCCTCACACAGATATGTAAAGAGAAATATTTTAATATGCTAATGAAGTGTTAATGTTATCAAAATAGTTATGGATTTTGGGACCTACTGAAAAGATTTCAGGAACTCCTAAGAGATCTGTGTGTAATACTTTGAGAAACAAACACTTCTAGAGGTCTCTTAACATTTTTTGAACACTAGTGCAACTACTAAGTTGTTAATATATTATTAGTTGTTCTCGCTTCATGATTGCCCAACTTTTTCTAGACATTCATGTCCTGATAATTTCTTTTATGTAGTTTTACATTGGTAATGCGCTATAGTCTACTAATGCATATATTTCTCTTTAGAGAAATGTCAGTATTGAAAAAGAATATACTTGTATAAAGGAGCTACATGAGATCATTCGGGGTTGCATAATTTCACAAATGCAATCTAATCTATCACCTGTAGTCTATCAAATTGTACCCCATAATCTGTTCATTGGCCATTATTTATCCAACTGTTTTTTCATTTGTAGATTATTAGGTCAAATACTAACTTTCTTTGCTTTAATTACCTGATGGGCTGATGTTACAGTTTAGTTTGAAATGATTCCCATGTCTGTAAGCAGTTTTATATTGTTTCTAAAGGTTTGGTTAAATTTTTTTGGTGATATTTCATCAATATTTCACTTTTACTGAAGTATTCCTTCATGTCATATAAGTATGAAAATTTTGAATTATCTGATATTACTCTGTGTCCTTTAGTATCTTTCTTATTCATGAGTTTTCATTTTTATTCATATTTAAATTATACAAGGATGAGAAGGTATATTATTTTGAATTTAGAAGGCCTAGATTGGATCTAATAATAATCATATTATTTATCTCAAAGGGTTGCTGTGAAGTGTAGACTTAATAGCCAATAAAATCAACTCTAGTGATTATGATAACGATATTTAATTTTTGCCACTTGCTATCTTTTCTTCCGCTCATATTATCTTTGGAACATTTTGACAAATTGCCAATCTTTACTGAAATCTCAAAAAAAATCTCAAAATCATGGTCTCATTTTAAAATGTGTGCTATAAAAAACTCAAAATCTATTTTATTTGATGGTGGTTGAGTGACATGTAAGACTGCTACAAGAGCTAAGCTTTCTTTTTAAGATTTTTACATTCCTTTGGATATTGAAAAAGTTTTCAGAGTGCAGCATTTAAACAGCCAAATGAATGTTGTTTGTGTGTCACTTCTTGGCAAAAATCCTGAAAATAATTCAAGTGAATAAATACTGGATAGCTTAATTGCTCAGAACATTTTCAGTGCCACAATACATTTCTTTGACACTTCCAACAATAGAAAAGGACAATTCATTTTAAAATTGTTTTCATAGGTTTTATCCATAGAATTCTTAAAGAACAGAAATACACATTTGTTTTTCATATATTTCTTTAATTTTTCTATGTATATTGATAAATAATCCAGAAAAAGTCACTTTGCATAGAAATCACGATTGACAGAGTTTAAGAAATTGGGTTCTAGACAAAGCAACATATCTGTCTAAATTGGATCAATTCATTCTATTTATGTCTTGGTATCCTTATATAATTCATCAGCCATATATTATTGACTTACCTTTGTAAAGGGCTAAAGGTTTTTCCCTGTTTTTTTAATAGAAAATCTGACTCCTTAGTATTTGATATGCATGTTAAAAGAAGTTAAAATTCTAAATTCTTTCCCAGAATTACTTTTAGTTTGCCCTGTAAAAGGTGCCAAATAAACCACTTCTCATTTCTAAGATATCCAGGTTATATACCATTATCACCTGCATCATTAAATTTTTTTTGTATTTTATTTTTTAAAATTGTTATTTATTTTTAACATATAGAAAACTTTGAGTTCAAAATTAACACTATCATTCTTATCCCTCTTCTACCCACTGAGAAAGCAAGTTGTCATATATTGATTATATATGTAAAAGCATATTTTCATACTAGCTACATTATGCCAAAGACCCCTATAAAAATAAAGTGAGAAAACTGTACTTTTGTCTGCATTCAGATTGCCTGTGATGACTCCAATCATAATGTTTCACAAAAACTTGTTAGAATTCTCTTAGAGTCATGGGTATTGGCAATTATTCTAGCAGTCTTTATGTAGCATATCCCATTTATTTTTCCCCCAAGTGAGGGAATTGGATCTAACCAGCCTGTATCAATAACTTAAATTTTTTATACTTTAACTTTGTTCTTTCTTGAACTTATGTTTTTATTATTTTGTTACTTTTAGTAAACTGATCCAACCATTTTGAAAAGCTATTCGGAACTATGCCCAATTATAAAACTGTGCCTATCCTTTGATCCATCAGTGTCTCTACTGGGTCTGTATCACAAAGAAATCATAAAAAAGGGAAAAGGATCCACATATGCAAAAATGTTTGTGGCAGCCCTTTTTGTAGCAGAAAGAAACCAGAAACTGAGTGGATGTCCATCAGTTGGGGAATGGCTGAATAAGTTATGGTATATGAATATGGTATATGGTCATGAAGATGTAACACATGAGGTTCTTGAAGTTTAAGATAGCAAAAGATTATTTTTGGCAGATTTTACTGTTAGAAAAATTATAGGCTCTATGTTGTCTGTTGCTCAAGGAATGGCTCAGGAAAGTGCATTGGTGCTCATCTTCAGAAGATTGATCAGGAGATTACATTTTTTAGCCACAGCAATTCATAAAAAGTTCTACAAAGGCAAGAATTTCATTATGCATAAATAGAGAGAATGGTCACTGATAAAACACAGATCACTGAAATATCAGAAGAGTGAACCTGGAGTCAGATGCTGGACTTTTTTTTTTTTTTGCTGAGGCAATTGGGGTTAAGTGACTTGCCCAGGGTGACACAGCTAGGAAGTGTCTGAGACCAGATTTGAACTCAGGTCCTCCTGACTTCAGGGCTGGTGCTCTATCTACTGCACCATCTAGCTGCCCCATGATGCTGGACTTTAATCACATTATTTACCTCAGTTCTTTCAACTGTAAAATAGGAATAATAATAGCATTTATCTCCTAAGGTTGTTGTAAGGTTCAAATGAGATAATATCTGTAAAACACTTTACAAATCTTAAACATTATACAAAAAATTATTATTATTATAAGTAGTGAATAAGCAACTATGTGGCATAGTGAATATAGGGCTGGGCCTTTAATCAGAAAGACTTATCTTCTTGGGTTCAAATATAGCCTCAGACACTACCTGTATGACCTTGGGCAAGTCACTTATCTCTGTTTGCTTCTGTTTCCTTATCTATAAAATGAGCTAGGGAAAGAAATGGCAAATCAATCCAGTATCTGCCTTGTACCATGAAAAGTCTCATGTGACTGAGAAATGACTTAAAACAACAACAACAAAATTTGACCTTTTTTCCCTCTTCATTTACTTGAAGGTAGACAATATACAGAATGTTTCAAAAATCTGAGTGCAGTAATTTGTACTCTGTAAAGTGTAGTAAGCTTCATTAAGATTTTTGTTTGCTTTTTGTGTCTCTAACACCAAGCACCTTAAAAAACAAAATTTTTAACTTCATAATTATATAATTTGTTGAATTAAATCTCACAAAATTCTTCTTTTTATCCATACAGAGGACTATTCTCCAGCAAGTTTGGTGACTGAAGTTCTACAGATACTGTGTGATCAAAAAGAATCTGCAATTGAGTGTTTATATAAGAGCCAAGTGATAGATGCGTTTCTTGAACCTATTCATAATTTAATGAAAGAAACTGAGGTTAGTATGCTTTAGTAAATGTAATCAGAGAACTTACTGATATCCTTTTGGGAATTGGTGAGGACATTCAGTAGGGGCTTAATTTTTTAATAGCATTCATTTGAAATATTATTTTGTTTTTATTTCCCAATGCTGACAAGAGTTTTTATTCAATATCTGTAAAAAAGTGGCATAAAAAATTACATATAACATTTTAAATTGGCTTTTTATTTTGATCAATCTTAAATATGCTAATAACATGTGAAAATCGTCAAAAAAAAAATTAGAGTGATGCCTGGGGATTGAATATAGAAGGGGCCTAATAACAGCAGTACTCAAAAAAAAAAAAAGAAAGAAAGACAGACCTCTAGTAAAGCACTTGTAGAGGAGTGCCAAAGAACGATTGGAAAATTTTCACAGACAAATGAGACTGTAGAAAACTAATGTGTGGAAGAGTCAGAACGAATGAGAGAAAGCATGAAATAGTTTCTGACATTATGAATGGGACATGTTATCTGGTTTGAATTGAAAAATAGATGTTTTTGTTTTTAAGTTGATAGTACTGCTTTGGCAATAGACTATGATTTGTTCATAAATTTTGATCAGTCTTCACGATAATCTATAAATGCCAACATTAACTTTTATCTTTATGTAGATGTGACCTTTTCCCTGCCATTTTAATATATATGGATTAAGTCAATCATTAATATGAAAAAAAAGATAATTCACTTTTTAAAAAAATATGTGTCTATAGGCTGCTCCAAATTGTTCTGAAACGGCTTTAATTCATATAGCTGATATTTTGGCAAGAATTGCTTCTGTGGAAGAAGGCCTTTTTTTACTTCTTTATGGAGAAAACATGAACTCTTCTAAGGATGAAAAGTAAGCAATTAGCTCTTTATTGTTTTTCATCTTGTATTTTTTTCTCTATTGATATCTTTAAAAAAAGTTATGCTACTATAAGTTAGAATAAAAAAAAATAACTGACCGACTATACCATGATGATAAAGGTTACTGGCCATCCATGGTACACTTGATAATTTTCAGAACAGCTTTAAGCAAGGCATTGCCAAGTGGGGAATGGGGGCATCTCAAGTATTATTATGACCAGGGGATTAACTGTAAAAGGTAGCATTTCACCTAGACTGGGGACTTCTAATTTCTGCTAAATACTCATTGTTCTTTTTGGAAATAATCCTATTAACCACACAATAAATAATTATTTATTAGGTGCCTGCTTTGTGCTCAGAATTGTGAAAAGTGATTAAAAAATAATAAAATATTCAAATGGATTTATGACTTCATCATTGTGGTAGTTTCTTCCAACTGTATGGAGAACAACTTATCCATGCCTGCCCCTCCTCTGTAATTTTTGTCTATTTCTCCAGAAATTCACTGTAGGCAGCCAACCTTATTGTCTCACATCATGAGGGTACCATTGGGGTCTGCTGCTTCCTTATCTATCATCCCACTTTTCTGCTCATATAAAGACAAAAATAAAATATTTTCTGCTCTCAGATTCTATTGGGAGGAGGCATTATGTATGTAGTTATATGTGAAATAAATACAAAGTAACTTTGGTAGTAAGGTAGTAAGAGAAGTAGTGGGTGGGGAAAGATTTAAGAAAGGCTTCCTATAGGAAGTGGCTTAAAGGCAAAAATGCAGTGGTGTCTTCCAAGATTGGGTAGTAGCTGGTATAATGGGTTAGAGTGACTATAATATTGTGGGCAGAAATAACAGGAAGCCAGGTTGGTTTCATCAAGAGTGTGTCATAATTCTGACAGGTTGGCGAAAGAGATTATAAAAATATTTTCAAATGACAGTTAGAAGAGCCTGTATTTGAGCTGAGTGGCAATAGGGAGCTATTAGAATTTATTAAATAGAGGAGTGATGAAATCAAACATGTCATTTTTAGTAATATTACTCTGCCATCTGTTTGTTAAATGGATTGGAAAGAGGAAGAACTTAGCAGAAGACCAATAAGGGGCTATTGCCATAGTCTAGTTGACAAGTATTGAGTATCTGATCCACAGTGATGACTATGTGATTGAGGAAGTGGGGACAGATATGAAATATATTGTGGGAGATGAAGCAAAAAGAACAACTGATTGAATTCATGACTTTTATTTTTACTGATTTGAATTTGAGATGCCTATAGCATGTCCTTTTTGAAATGTTTGAAAAGCAATTGGTTATATAGAATGGAGCTCAGAAGAAGGAGGCTAGAATAATTCATTTGAATAGAGATAATATTTGAACCTATTGGTCTTGGTGAGGTAACTAGGGGAGTATATAGCAAAGGAACAGGATTCAGGAGAGAACCTAGAGGTACAAATTTATCTGAGGGACCCAGTATATATGATGATCTAATAAAACATACTGAGAAGGTGCAATGAAAACAGGAGAGCTAAGAACAAAGTGTCATGAAAATCCAAATGGATGGCATACATAGGAGTAGAGTATGATCAGTAGTGTCATAGCTGCTGAGATGTCTGGAAGGATTAGTACTGAGAAAAGGCATTCTGAAAAGAAAAGTTCAGTTGAATAATGAGAATATTATAAAGGGACAGAGGAGTGAGTAAGAGTAGAGGAAATAGAAGCAAGAAGTTAACATGAGTAGGGTATTTCCTTCCTCTCCCTTGGGGGTTTTGGGAGAGAGGGAGAGAGGGGGAGAGGAGAGGAAGAAAGGGAGAGAGGGAGACAGGGAGAGAGGGGAGAGGGGGAAAAGAGGAGAGGGGGAGATGGAGAGAGGGGGAGAGGGAGAAGGAGGGGGAGAAGGAGAAGGAAGGGGAAAGTGGGAGAGGAAGGAGGCGCGGGGGAGAGGACGGCGGACCGGGGGAGGGGGAGAGGGAGAAGGAGAAGGGGAAGAGGAGAGGGAGAGGAACAGAGAGAGGGAGAGGGAGAAGAATAGTTTGAGGGGATGGTAAAATCAAATAAGGATTTTTTTTCTCAAGGATGAAAGATACCTTGGCATTTTTGTAGAATTCAGAGAATGAATCATTAGGTAGAAATACTGGACATGAGAAAGGGGGACTGAATGATTGAGGGGGCAGTAATATGTTGAAGAATACAGGATAGGATAAGATTGAATGTATTCTATGAAATAGAGGAGGGGCAGTAGTTGGCACAGTGGATAGAATACTGAACTTGAAGTCAGGAAGACTCCTCTTCCTAGGTTAAAATCTGGCCTCAGACACTTATGAGCTGTGTAAACCTGGGAAAGTCACTTGACCTTATTTGCCTTAGTCTTCTTGTTTGTAAAATATTCTGGAGAAGGAAATGGTAAGTTACTTCAGTATCTTTGCTAAGAAAACTTCATTGGGATCATGTAAGAGTTGGACATGACTGAAAATGATTGAACAACATTATAAGCAACAGTGAAGTAGAAGAGACATTTCTAACTCCAACCCTAATTCTGATTGTTGTATTGGAAAAATAAGTACTATAAATGTGGTAAGTACTGAGTAAATAGAACTCAGGAATATAGTCCTATCTCCAAATTAAAGAAATAGGAATATAACTACATTCTTAATCTCCTTCTTATCATTTCTTTTTGAATTTTCTCTTGCATCCTGCTTCCTATGCTTTGGAGGCCACTGCCATACAGACAGGGTGGAAAGTAAGATGAAGAGTCCTGAGGAAGGACAGAATAGGTTTTGGGGAACAGTACTAGTTAAGACTTTTGATATTCTGAAAATGGCTCAGAAAGTCAGAATAGAGAGTCAAGATACATGGTGTTCTCTTCTAGCCCCACAGGTGCTCATTTAATCGCCCAGTTTTCAAAGAAGCTTCTTGACGAGGATGTTTCTGTTTTTTCTGGATCTGAGATGTTGCCTATGGTTAAAGGAGCTTTCATTTCTGTATGCCGCCAGATGTATAGCACCTGTGAAGGTCTTCAGGTGTTAATTCCTTATAACTTGCATTACTCTATTGCTAAAGCATGGAAAAAGGTAACTTTGAAAGCTGTTTTTTAATTAGAATTTGTTGAAACTTTGGCCAAAACTTTATTTCAAGTGCATTTATTATTATCTTTTCCATAATATACTTTGTTGTACTGAGTACTTTTATTGATTTCTTATTTAAGATGATTATTTGTAACAGAGGAGATTTATACAATACAGGTGTTTTTACTTGTTCTTCATTCTGGAAGGAGACCAGTGACATCAGGAGGGTGATGTCTTGGAAAGTGAATTGTATTTAATTGAGGCAGTGCCTTGCAGAGTCATCAGCTCACTTTCTCTCTCCCCAGGATCATCTGAGTCCAGTGGCAAGACATAGGTCAGAATGACTGAATGTGACTCAAGATGCAGTGGGAGACTTTGGCCTTTTTAAGTTAAAGTCTTTCCTAGGTCTTAATTTGTTTGAGGCAACATTCATTCAGTGATATATAGCTAGGTAAAATATGAAACAAGTAATGACCTATTTTGCCTATTTAAAAAAATAATCAAACTGTGAGGGAATACTCAGGGTTTCTGGCCAGAATAGAAAAATCAGAGGAGAAAGTGAGACTGATGACTTTGCATCACATAAAACTCTCTCTCCTCCCTTCCTACTTTCAATCTCTCCTTCCCTTCCTCCCTCTATCCCTTTATCCTTCCTTAATTCCTTCCTTTCTTTCCTTCCTTCATAACTTCCTGACTTCCCTTCTTACTTCCCTTCCTTTCTTTCCTCTTTCCTAACTTATTTCCTTTTCTCCCTTTATTTCCTCCTTTCTTGCTTTCTGCCCTCCTTCCATCTCTCTTTCTTTCCTTTCCTTCTGACCACTTGGGAAATCATACCCTTACATGTGGGTACTATGCTCATTGGAATATAAATTTTAATCTCTGAAACCACATAAGATATCTTTGAGTTTAGGGGTTAGATATTTTTTCTTTTCCCCACTTATTTATTCTATCATTAATAAAAAAAATCTGGGTCAATTAACTTTTTCTCATGCAGTTTTATTTATTATTTCTTGAAATAGAACTCTGAAAAACCAGACTCCTTCCTAAATTTTTTCCTAATTTCCTCCCTCCTTCCTTCCCTTTCTTTATATTCCGGTCAGTGATTTTTCAGAGCATTCCAAATAATTCCTTGGTAACGATGGAATATTTGAGATCTGACTATATGATGAAATTCATTCATTGTCTGCTATTTTTTTTTCTCTCACATCACAGCCCCACAATGATCGGGAAAAGTCATCCTTTGTTGTCCAATCCTTGCTAATAAATTCTTTATTAAATGCTTTAGTTTTGTAGTTTGAGGAGTACTTTTCAAGGATTTCTTAATAAACAAGTTACTTAAAAAAGCAGTTCAGAAGAGATTATGAATATTTTTATTATAATAAAACTTAACTTTTGAGCAATATATATTAGTAACATTTCTAATTTATGTAAAATTTTAACTTATAGACCAGTTTGCTTTCAGAAAGAATTCCTACTCCTGTAGAAGGTTCTGATTCTATTTCTTCCATAAGCCAGGAGTCTCAAAACATGTAAGTATTATAGGCTATATTCATATGTGTTTATTTCATGTAATGACTAAAAAGAAGCATATAGTAGCACTATACCATAAAGACTTTACAAATAGAAGAAAATATGAAACATTGAAGTTGTTTCTTTTTAATAAGAACATTTTGTTTACCTGTTTGTTAGCTTAGGAAACTAAACTTACTTTGTTGTTTGTAGAAAAGTTAGTAATTTCCTTAAAATTGGAATACAATAGGTAAGAGCAATTTTTTTTTCCGGAGTAGATTTCATTTTAACTTCAATCAGCAACTATGCAAACAAAATAGAAAAAAAAGAAAAGAAAAACAAAACATGGATAAACTTCTGTTATTTTCAGATTAAAAAAAATAAAGAAAGCAATTATTTTAACTTATTACAAGATCACGACAGAATTTTTTACATAACCTCTTTCAAAAGTGGTGCAATAGATAGAGTGCCAATCTTGAAGTCAGAAAGACTCATCTCTGTGAGTTCAACTTTGACCTGAGACGCTTACTGGCTGTGTGACTCTGGGCAAGTTCTTAATCCTGTTTGCCTCAGCAAAAAAAAAAAAAATAGATGACCCAAGTTCAAATTGGGCCCCAGACATTTAGGAACTTTGTTATTTGGACACATCACATAAATGCCTATTTGTCTGAGTTTCCTCTATAAAATGGGAATGGTAATAGCATCTATCTCCTAGGGTTTTCATGAGATTCAAATGAGATAATAATTGTCAACTACTTAGAAGATATTATATAAATGCTAGGTATTAAGATAAAAGAAAGTTGTTGATAAAAATATTAAGTATTATGAAAACAACCATATATGCAATTAATATTAGTCATTTTGGAAAATACAATTATGTATGTGCTACAAAAATAAAAACATTGATCATTAAGTATAAAGTCTCTTATGTTCATGACATTTCTAGAGTGCTTGTATCAACATACATTTTACTATAATGGTATCTGTAGTGATATGTTAATTTGTTTGTCTTTATCTTCATTCTTCCTAAATAAAATCATTCTGTTTTGTTTTAAACCTTGATTTTAGCATGGCATGGGAAGAAAATTTATTAGATGACTTGCTAAATTTTGCTGCTACTCCAAGAGGACTACTACTTCTCCAGAAAACAGGTGCCATCAATGATTGTGTGACATTTATGTTCAACCTATATGCAAAAAAACAGGTATGAATTGAAATCTGTCACAAAAAGATATTATTATTATTGCTGTAATAGTAATGGTAACATTATTATAAAACAGTAACATCTTTTTGTGAATGAAGATTTTATAACAAGGCAAAATTCAATTAAAAAACTCATAACATCATAACTTATACTTTGATATTTATGTAACCATTCATTTGGCACACAGCGTATGACTATATACATGTAAGAAAACCACTTCAGAACAGTGAAATATCCAATGAATCAGCTATATATTTTCTTGATATGATATCTCAAACATCTATGTACAGTTAAATCTATCTAGATTGTTATTTGGATGGTGAAGTTATCTGAATGGTAAATTCCTCAAGAGCCTTTAATTTTTTAAAATTTTAATTGATTATTTTTATCTTTGTATCTCAAATGCCTAGTATATAGTAAATGTTTGTTGAATTTAACTCTCAAGGACTAAATATATGCATATACATGCATCCTCTAAATAACTGTTGATTTATTACTTTTAAAAATACTAGTACTTTAAAAAATATATATATATGTATATATATATATATAAACCATTTTGAATGGGAATCTTTCTAAAATGCTTTATATAATAGCCATTTTAAAAAAACAGTAAACAAAAGATCGACTTTTCTTGATACCATAGACAGTATTAAGATGTATTAATGGTAAATAGAACAAATTATTTTCTTCTGGAGATAGACATATATATATGTATGGAGAGAGAGAAACAGAGAAATAGAGAGATCTATCTATATATTTTTTTCCTTTTTTGGTCTATTAATCTATAAATTCTGAATATAGAATGTAGTTCTGCCACAATCTCATTGTTGATTGTTGATAATTTCTGCTAGTTTAGAAATCTAAATGTGTTAATTACCTATAAAATCTGAATAAATTGGCTGCTATGAGTAAAAACATTTAAGCTTTATTAGTTCATGAATTTTGCCATTGGTTTTAGCCTCTATTTCATACTTTTAGAATTACTTTTAAAATAATTTTAATCTTTAGTTGTTTATATACATATTTCTGGTTATAGCCTTAAATTCAACAAATAGTTGTTAAATATCTTACATTTTGAGTGATAGGCACTGTTAAAATCATAAAGTTGTTTATTTTTTAGTGATAGGATTCTTTCTTTCATGGAACTTAAATTCCGGTAGTTGTTTGTACTGTTAGTCTTTGATTAAGATAAGTCATGTATAAGCAATATGCAAATGATATTTTACTTTTAATCTTAAAAATTATACTATTTTCTTGTTATTTTTAGGTCAGCAGGCATAAAAAGTTTGGATATGGAGTGATGGTTACACAAATGGCATCAACAGCTGCAGGTGCAGTAGCTCTAAAGAATTCAGGTAATATTTTTGGCTTAAAGCTATCACTTTAAAAAATAAACAGATATAATCAGAGCTTAGAATAGTGGCAATAAAAATTCTATAATTTCTGAAAGTTATATATTACCTGGTAGATATGACTTTTTTTCTCAAAGTAGTCTTTTTTAAAACTAATTGTGAACTTTAGATTCACTTCATTTCTTTTCTTTAGAATATTATTGATTAATGAAATAATCTATAAGGGACACTTCATAAGATATTCTTCCTTTGTTGAATGTTGGAAAGTATCTTATAACAATAAGTGCTGTCATCCTTTCTTGAAGTAATACTGCATCTTAATCATTCTAGACATATTTCTTTTATTCATCACCCTGTTTTACAAACCTCATGATACTACAGTTGGTGTCAGGAAATCACAGTCATGTCAAAGATTTAATTGACTTATGGGTCATTGATAAAGAAGTGTTAAACTATCATAACTTCTCTTGCTGGGGGATCCCATAGGCTCATGCCATCTTATGTCTTGATAGCATGCAGCATACATTGTGCTTTTGAAATGACTTAGTGTTCCAAATAATGCTGTTTGCCTACTTTTTGCTTTTGATGACAGCATTTATTACCAACTTTATTGGGACAAAACAATGAAAAGAACATAAAAACTTGGCATACTGTTCAAAATTAGACTCGTTAATTGCTCTCACCTGGTTACATTGTGATTTCATTTTCAAGTCTTTAGTGTATCTTTTGTGAATCACTTGATCAAGCTAGTATTTTTTTTTTATTATAATAGCTTTTTATTTTTCAAAATACATGCAAAGATAGTTTTCAGCAATCACCCTTGCACTCTTGTGTTCCACATTTTTCTTCCTCCTTCCCCACATTCCCCCTCTTCTAGATAGCAAGCAATCTAATATAGGTTAAACATGCAGTTCTTCTAAACATATTACCACATTTATCACGCTAAAACTAATGTTTTGTTGACTAGAATAAATAGTGTTTAAATAACCAAAATAATTATATGTAGTTGAGATTAGTTTGGAACATTTTTAAATTTTACTAGAGAACTATTAAAAACCAAACAAAAGAAGGAAGCAAATAGATAAGTTTACAGCTGTACATTACTGATTCTAACTTTAGTATAAAGTTAAATAGTGTCTCGGTACTATAGCTAGCAGATTGCTATCTCCTGGTTCTTTTTTGTCTGTTCAGACATACTGTGTCATCACCTTTTTTTTTTTTTTTTTTTTTTTTTTTTTGAGAATAACTGTTTTACCAGATAGATAATTTTGAGTATATTAAGTTAAAAAGTTTTTGTACAAACAAAACTAATGCAGACAAGATTAGGAGGGAAGCAATAAATTGGGAAATCATCTTTACATTTAAGGGTTCTGATAAAGGCCTCATTTCTAAAATATATAAAGAATTGTCTCATATTTATAAGAATTCAAGCTACTCTTCAATCAATAAATGGTCAAAGGATATGAACAATTTTCAGATGATGAAATTAAAACTATTTTTAGTCATATGAAAAGATGCTCCAAATCACTATTGATCAGAGAAATGCAAGTTAAGACAACTCTGAGGTACCACTACACACCTGTCAGATTGGCTAACATGACAGGAAAAAATAATGACGAATATGGAGAGAATGTGGGAAGGTTGGGACACTGATGCATTGTTGATGGAACTTTGAACGGATCCAGCCATTCTGGAGAGCAATTTGGAACTATGCTCAAAAAGTTATCAAACTGTGCATACCCTTTGACCTAGCAGTGTTTCTATTTGGCCTATATCCCAAAGAAATCTTAAAGGAAGGAAAGGGCCCCACATGTGTAAGAATGTTTGTGGCAGCCCTTTTTGTAGTGGCTAGAAACTGGAAACTGAATAGATGCCCATCAATTGGAGAATGGCTGAACAAATTATGTTATATGAATGTTATGGAATATTATTGTTCTATAAGAAATGATGAGAAGGATGATTTCAGAGAGGCCTGGAGAGACTTGCATGAACTGATGCAGAGTGAAGTGAGCAGAACCAGGAGATCATCATAAACCGCAACAACAGTATTACATGATGATCAATTCTGATGGACATGGCTCTCTTCAACAATGAAATGTTTCAAACCATCTCTAGTTGTTCAGTGAAGAAAGCCATATACACCCAGAGAGAGGGATGTGAAATGTGGACCACAACATAACATTTTCATGATCTCTGTTGATGTTTGCTTGCATTGTGTTTCCTTTCTCTGATTTTTTTTTTCTTGTAGATACGATTTTTCTTGCACAAAAATGATAAGTGTGGAAATATGTATACATATATTCGATTTGTCAAGTATTTTAACATAATTAACATGCAGTGCATATTCTGCTATCTACGGGAGGGGTGGGGAGTACGGGGGAAAATTTTGTAACAGAAAGCTTTGTAAGGGTTAATGTTGAAGAATTACCCATACATATGTTTTGCAAATAAAAAGTTTTAATAAATAAAAAAAAAGAGAATAACTGTTGTTTTTACATTTTAAATTTTTTTAAAATCTTAATTTAAGAAATAAAACAAGCCTTTCCATAACAAAGTAGAATAGAAAAAAAGAGGATTGAATATGAAATAGCAATTCTGTTATATACACTTGTTTTTTCTTTCAAATATAACATAGTTATCATGGAACTTACATTTCCCCCCCCCCCCTTTCCCCCTTCCCTGCCCTAGAATTGACCACCAATTATATACCACACATCTGTGCATGCATGCACATATTCACATGTAAAATCTTACTATATTAATTTTTATCAGTTTTTTCTCTGGATGCATATAGTATTTTCTTTCATACGTCCTTTGGATTGCATATTTCTTTTGACTTTTACTGTATGTCATCACCTTTGGCACTAGGCTATTATTGTACTTATATTCTATATGCCATTCATTGCTTTTGAGGATCCTTGGCTTCTTGACTTGACTATTTGATTCTTTCAGATTTCTTCCAGTGATATGATCTTGCTGAGTGGCAGAGAGATTATTAGTAATGTTTTAATACTTACAGAATTTAAATGTATAATAGAAAATCATTTATTTTTTAGGGTTTGTTAATGCACTTGTAACTGAATTATGGTCCATGTTGGAATGTGGAAGAGATGATGTTAGAGTAACATATCCCAGATCTACTCCAGTGGATCCTATTGACCAAAGCTGTCAGAAGGTAAGAAATCAGTTAGTACAATCTCTTTTTTTTCTTTGTCTTTTTTTTTTTTTTTTTTTTTTTTGTCTAAATCTACCAACTTCATCATTTTCTGTCCCAATTTTTTATTGCCTGGTTATATTAAATAATTTAGTTATTGTCTGTTTAAATCATTAATATGGCTGATTTATAGTATAGTTTCTCTATTTTACTCTCTGGATTAAATCTATTTTAGCTTTAAGTTTGTCTGAGATCAAGGATTAATACTCTTTTTTTTTTTCTACTAAATTATACCCATGATCATTATTATTATGCTTGTGTGTATATCTTATTTCCTATCCCGTTGAGTCCCTTGTTTACTACTATCTATTGCCTTACCTTGCTTATTACTTAACCTATGCATACCTCCAAGGATCTCTCCCTTATTCTCTCACCTTACCTTTTCCCTTCCTTTATATCCCATTACTATTAATTCATACTTTATCTCATTCCCATAAATCTACATGCCTCTTTATTCTCTCCCCATCCTATTCCCTTTTTTATTTCTTCATAAATTGAAAAGACTTTTGTATCTCCAAATATATATGTATTGTTCCCTCTTTAACCCATTCCTGATGAGAGTAGTATTCCAGAATTAGTAGCCCTCCTCCCCCATCTAATTCCTCTGTGTCTGTCCCTTCTTCCTCTTGTACTTCATTCATATAATTGCTCTTTTTACCTTTTCCTACATCATTTTGCATTTTAGAATCACATGATACTCAGCTCTATCCCAGTCTTATGAATTATCCAACTACTAATAATATCTTAAGAATTATAGCTTATATTTTCATGCCAAAAAACATGTAATTGGTCTTTGATATTTACCTTATATTTCTCTTGGATATATGTCAAATTTTCTATTAAGTTTTGGTCTTTTTGTCAATTCCTGAAAGTCTGACAATTCATTAAATGTCCATTTTTTTGTTGTTTTTCAATAATATGGTCAGCTTTGCTGCATATGAAATTTTGGGGCTGCAACCCCATTATTTTTTGCTCTTTGATAGTGTAACTACTACTAGCGTGATTCTCATTGTGGCTTGTCATATTTTAATTGTTCCTTGTTGCTTGTAATATTTTCTTTGACCTGGTGGTTTTGGAATTTGGCTGTGATGTACCTATAGGTTTTCCCTGTGGATATTTTTCAGGTAGTGATTGGCAAATTTTTCTTGTTTGCAATTCCCCTCTTTTTGTAACAATTCAGGGCAATTTTAATTAATTGTTTCTTGTATTATCTTATTAAGCTTCTTTTGTTCATAGCTTTCAGGTGATCTGATTATTCTTACTTTTTATTCTTATTTTCTCTCCTTTTCTGTTCAACAGATCAGTTGTTTTTCTTGAGATGTCTCATATTTTATTTTACTTTTTTCATTCTTTATATTTTGTTTTATTAATTCTTCACTACTTTCCCCTTGCCTAATTCTAGTTTTCAAGAAGTCAATTTCTTCCTTAAGATTTTGGATCTTCTTTTCTAGTTGATTGATTTTATTTTTGTAATCATTTAAAAAAATTTTTCCTTACTCTCTCATTTGATTTTTAAATTTGCTTTTTAGTTCTTTCATTACTTTTTTTGGGGGGGCAGATGACCATTTAATATTACTGTTAAATTACCTATGGGCAGCAGGACTTATCTCACCTCCAGAGCTTCGGTGTGCATCCGGCCAAGCAGAGTGCTTGGTCACCAAGAAGAGTCAAGCCAGAGGAGTGTAGATTATGGTAGTTCTTTATTCAGCCCCCATTGCCTCCATGGTCTCCATTGCCATGCCTCCTTTCCCATACAGCCAGTGTTACTTATATCTTCCCTCCTCTCCTAGCCTCGCCTCCTAGCCTTGCTCCTCACCTAGTCCCTCCTCCTGGTCTTGCCTCTTCTCATCACCTGACCCCTCCTCCTTCCCTCCTTTCCTTCCCCCACTGAGGTCACGCCCTTTGTCCATATGCCCACACCCATCCATCAGCTGAAAGGTGTGGTTCTCAGCAACAGAGCACTTCCTTGAGGGGAGCCATTTTCTAAGACCACTTATAACAGCCATAGACATTATAATGAAACCATTAGGGAATCACAAACCACACCCTTTGATCCTCAATTCAAGGACAAACTTCTTCCCCAAAATCTTAGGCCCTAACATATCCCCTTTTCTTTTAGGTGTCCCCCAACATTACTCCTTGGGGTAGGAGAGGCCTTTTTTGGTTTATTATCCTCTTCTGAACATGAACCTTGTTCTTCTTTATCCCCATAGTAACTTTCTATGGTTGGCTTCTTAGTCTTTTTTTCTGGTCATTTTTGTTTTTAAATTTATAGCAGATCATTAGTGTAATTAACTTTAGTCCTGGGGGATTAGGGATGGGGAATGGGGGGTGGTACCTCTGGCTTCAGGTTCTCCTTCAATTCTCCTCTTTGGTCTGGACTCTCCTTCCTAGTAACAGTCCTATTGCAGGGAGCCAAACACTTTACTTGAAGTCTGTGCCTTAATCTCACATCTAAAAGGAGGAAAACCTTTTTCTGTCCCTGTGAGAATAGAAAAATTAGAGCAGGCTCTAATATTTAGCAAGTAAATCCCACTAAATGAAAGAAATCCAAGCTAGAAATGCCCTCTAACCATCACAATAAAATTCTAAAATGAAAAACAGAAAACATTTTAGGAGGAGCTACTTGAGAAATTTAACCAAGTCTGAAAATTATCATTACAAATTCAAATTCAGCATTTATTAACATTCTCCTATGTGTAGGGACTTGGGAAAGGAAGAAGGACAAGGTATAAAGATGAATAAGAACAAATCCCAAAAGGTTATTTAGAATGTCCTTTGCAAGGATCAGTAAGGTAATGGGAAACCTTGGACTTTAGAGAGATTGGAACAACCAATGCTTAGACAGTATTTCTCAAACTGAGAGATTCCCAAATACCTCACCCACCCCTCTGACTTGAAAAAGCCTTGGGTTGCTGCTGGGAAGATGCATAAAATAAAAGTTTTTAAATTCTGCTGGGTTTTTGGGTGACTAAGAATTTAAACAGAGGCATTATAATGAAGCAGTTAATGTACAGTGATTAAAGACTTCTAATTAGGAAGACCCAGATTAAAATTCTTCCTCTGATATCAGCTCTGGGATTTTACACCCCCCCCCCCCCAGGGTATGGGACAAGGCTGTGTGGCATAATAAACTGGAGCTCTTTTCACATCCTATGGGTTCCCCTGCCTCATTCATCTTGCCTCTGAGATCAAAGGGCTCATACCAGATGAGCTCTTAAAAAACAGCTGCAACACCCCTCCCCCCCATTTCTCCCTTGCCTCTGCTACTCATCCCAGTTTTAGCACTGTGAAATAAGATGCCCTCCAGCTGAATATTTTTGGACTCCTCAGCACCACCACTTTCTTTTTTTGTGTTTATTGTCTCTCCTTTAGAAAGTAAGTACCTGAGGGACTGAAGCTGGTAGATTCTACAAATGGGTTTGAGGGCATGCATGTTTTTGTCCCCATATCAAATTGCTTTTCATAAAGGCTTGAGCAAAGCCATTCTCCAATGGATAAATGGTCAAAAGATATGAACAGACAATTTTCAGATGAAGAAATTGAAACTATTTCTGGTCACATGAAAAGGTGCTCCAAGTCACTATTGATCAGAGAAATGCAAATTAAGACAACTCTGAGACACCACTACACACCTGTCAGATTGGCTAAAATGACAGGAAATGATAATGATAATTGTTGGAGGCGATGTGGGAAAACTGGGACATTGATACATTGTTGGTGGAACTGTGAACGGATCCAACCATTCTGGAGAGCAATTTGGAGCTATGCTCAAAAAGTTATCAAACTGTGCATACCATTTGACCCAGCAGTGTTTCTACTGGGCCTATATCCCAAAGAGATCTTAGAGGAGGGAAAGGGACCCACATGTACAAGAATGTTTGTGGCAGCCCTTTTTGTAGTGGCAAGAAACTGGAAATTGAAAGGATGCCCATCAGTTGGAGAGTGGCTGAATAAATTGTGGTATATGAATGTTATGGAATATTATTGTTCTGTAAGAAACGACCAACGGGAGGATTTCAGAGAGGCCTGGAAAGACTTGCATGAACTGATGCTGAGTGAAATCAGCAGAACCAAGAGAACATTATACACAGCAACAAGACTATACGCTGATCAATTTTGATGGACATGGTTCTCTTCAACAATGATGTGATTCAAACCAGTTCCTGTTGTTCAGCGATGAAGATAGTCATATACTTCCAGAGAGAGGCCTGTGGGAACTGAGTGCGAACCACAACACAGCATTTTAACTCTTTCTGTGAATATTTCCATGTATTTTGTTTTCCTTCTTAGGTTGTTTTTTCTTCTTCTCTTTCTAGATCTGATGTTTCTTGTGCAGTAAGATAACTGTATAGATAGGTATACATGTATTGTATTTGTCATATAATTTATCCTCTTCAGCAGGAATAAAATACCCGGCCACCAAGGGATGGGGGGGGGGGGGAAGGAGGGGAAAAGCTTGGGAAAAAAAAAAGTTTTTGCAAAGGTCAATGTAGAAAAATCACTCATATGTTTTGTAAATAAAAAGCTTTACAAAAAAAAAAGAGAAAAAAAAAGGCTTGAGCAATTCATACTTCTGTCAATAGTGAATTAATGTTTCTCTTTTCCCACAGTTTTGCCATCTTTTCATGTTGTGTGTGAGGTGGAACCTAAGAATTGTTTAATTTGCATTTCTCTAATTATTAGTGATTTCAAGTATATGCCTCTTGACACGTTGAGAAATTTCAAGGTTATTGAAACTTTGGGATCTACCTATGTGAATAGGATGGGAATCCTTTGATTTTTTTTATCCATTAGAGAATGGTACTTATTCTTACAAATTTAAATTAGTTCTATATATATATATATATATATATATATATATATATATATATATACACATAGTGTATATGTGTATATACAAGAAAATGTAACTGATAAATGACAAAGAATAAAGATACACACACATTCCCCCAAAACACTGAAATTAAGACCTTTATCAGAAAAACTTGGTGCCAAATTGTTTTTTTCCTAGTGAACTATTGTTTCTCCTAATTTTAACTACATTGGTTTTGTTTTTGTAAATCTTTTTACAAAAATATATGTAGTTGATATTGTGTTTATCTACTATCTAGTATTTTATCTATGTTCTATGTATGTTGTTTTGTCATGAACTCTTTTGCAGCAGTTTGCTCAACCAGGTTTGCTTGATTGTAAATGTTGTAGATCTAATATGTTGTATAGATCGATTCTTTTTTGAGCAGTACCAAATCATTTAGATGACAGCTAATTTATTCCTAAGCATATCTTAATAAACTATTTATTAATATGAAATTAATAGTTAATAATTTTGTTCCGTTAATATTGTTCTTTATTAATATAAACAAAGACATGAATGGTGGAAATAAATGCTCAGAATTTTTAACAAGGAAGTTCTGAATCAACTCTACAAAGAGGAAGGCTTCACTAGGGCTTTTAAATTATATCTTGGGGGCAGCTAGGTGGCTTGGTGAATAGAGCACCAGCCCTGAAGTCAGGAGGATTTGAGTTTGGATCTAGCCTCAGACACTTAATACTTCCTAGTTGTGTGACTTTGGGCAAGTCACTTAACCCCAATTGCCTCAGCCACAACAACAACAAAAAGTATTATATCTTTATGTTCTTGATATGCTGATTGCAAATATATTACCAGACTTTAAACAAAAACTCAATAGGCACTCACAAGTTTCATCTAATAGTGAAGAAACCTTTTTGCCTAGAATATGAGATACAGTATTATGGGTAGTCCTTTGCATTTGGGTAGTTTTTTTTTTGTGTATGTGTGTGTGCATTATGTTTAGACAAGCTGATCAGTATATTTCTTAGAGAAGTCCATCAGTTATAATTGGTGGATATTAAAATTAGGAAGTGGGCTAAAATTCTTCAGCTCCTCCTGCTGAGAACATCGCTTGATCATGAGTCTAAGCCACCTCTAGCAATATGGATAGGGGAATCCATCTTTCTACAGTCTACTGTAGTTGTTTTTTTCCTTAATGAACTGGGTCACCCTAAATTGTGCCAGGATTTGGTCTTATTCCCTCAAGGCACATATTTCCCTAGATTAGGTTCTATTTACACTTCAAACAAAAGTAAGGTCTTGTACTTTTGGGTTCTATCTAAAATAGAAGAGCATGTACCCTGGGCACTGGAGCAATCACCTCTATCAGACATGCCCTTCAGAGATTACTCTATAGTGGCTAGTCCATGAATGTGTAAATAAAAAGTCCTAATTAATAATGTGTTGTTAATGTAATAAAAATAATTTATCTAATTTTTTCATAAATTAGTTTAGAATAATAGTTTTTGTCCCACATTTAAATATTTTAAATATTTATTTTTATTTTTAGTTTAATTTAAAAGAATAGCTAGTTAAATCAAATAAGTATGTTAAAGCAAATTTTAAAAAATAATTAGTTATTTGATTTTTTTTGTTTGTTTTTGACATGAAACTAATGAGGTCATCTAAAGCTTGAGAGATTTTTAATTCCTGAGAAAAAGACATTGCTGTAAAGCAATGCTTTTGCTTTAATTACCACATTAAAAAAAAATCTTAATTCTTTGTCATTTATGTTACATTTTCTTGTAACTTTCTAAGCTTTATATAACTGATACACCATACTTTTATGAATATAGTTGATATATCATAATAGAATTATACTTGTGCTAGGAACCTATAGTTTTTATATACCTATATATAGCATATATATTTTTAATATCTCCAAATCTTCAACAGATTAAATCTACATTAATTATATATAGCAAATTAAACCATATTAATGATTCTTCAAAAATTAAAAAAAATGGTATTTTTATTCCTATAATCTCACTGTACTGAAACTGAATTCTTTTTTACAATTCAGTTCAGGGATGTTTTAAATAAAATGCATTTATTGGATTGTTTTTATGTAGAATTCCACTTAATTGAATATGGGAAGTAGCACATCAGAATTAACTAAGATGATATGTGGACTAAATTTTATATTCTGATGCTTCAGGGTAATCTTGTGGAAATCAATAGAAATTCTTCAGATAATTATATCATGAATTGCAATAAGTTACAGATATATAATTTGTTATAAACAGTTCTATCTTTTTTTAAAAATGATGCTATCTTGAACAGAAATTTTAAAAAAGTTTTGTTTATCTGATATAATTATGCAGGTTAAATTCAACTGACTAAAAAATTAGTATCTTTCCAAAGCAATATTAATAAATATTAATGTGTCATGTGAGCTGTATACTATGATAAATTGATGTGAATGAAATTTGATCATATTTTTATGATTGTTTCTCTATATGTGTTTATGGAGGAGGTTAATTAATAGATATTCCTCATGAACCTTGGAGACACATTGATGTAGGTAAAATAGTTTGAACAGGAATATAGGCTAAATTAGAATTTTCATTTGTATTAGCTATTCATTTTTTTTTTTAGTCATATCTGACTTTATGACCCCATTTGGGGTTTTCTTGGCAAATATACAAAAGTAGTTTGCCATTTCCTTCTCTAGATTTCATTTCTATAGCCACCTCTCTAATGTGGTCCCTGATCACCTATCTGCTGATTTCTAGAATATTTTCTTTTCTATTCTTTTTTTGTTAAAGCTTTTTATTTACAAAACATATGCATAGGTAATTTTTCAACACTGACCCTTGCAAAGCTTTCTGTTACAAATTTTTCCCTCCTACCACCACTCTCTCCCCTAGATGGCAGGAAGTCTAATACATGTTAATTATGTTAAAATATTTGACAGATCGAATATGTGTATACATATTTATATAGTTATCTTGCTATACAGGAAAGAAAAAAAAAAACACCGAGAAGGAAAACATAATGCAAGCAAACATCAATAGAAAGCATGAAAAGGCTATATTGTGGTCCAGACTCAGATCCCACAGGCCTCTCCCTGGATATATATGGCTTTCTTCATCACTGAACAGGTAGAACTGGTTTGAAACATCTCATTGTTGAAGAGAGCCATGTCCATCAGAATAGATCATTGTATAGTCTTATTGTTGCTGTGTACAATGATCTCCTGGTTCTGCTGATTTCACTTAGCATCAGTTCATGCAAGTCTCTCTAGGCCTCTGTGAAATAATCCTGCTGGTCGTTTCTTACAGAAATGAGGCCTTTATCAGAACCCTTAAATATCTGGTGTTCAATTAAGAGTTCCATTTCTTCTTTGGACATAAATTTATTCTTTCTCCACAGGTCTGAGAGGTAAACTATCCTATGTTCCTCTAATTTGCTTATAATATCACTGTTTATATCTAAATCATGAACCCATGTAGATCTTGGTATGTGGTATTAGGGGTGGGTCAAGCCCTAATTTCTTCCACACTAGTTTCCAATTTTCCCAGCAGTTTTGGTCAAATAATGAGTACTTATCCCAAAAGCTGGCGTCTTTGGGTTTATCAAACACTAGACTGCTATAGTTATTGCCTGGTTTGTCCTGTGATCCTATCCTATTCCACTGATCGATTACTCTATTTCTTAGCCAGTACCAAATGGTTTTGATGACTGCTGCTTTATAATATAGTTTTAAATCTGGCACAGTAAGGCCACCCTCATCAGTCTGTCTTTTTCATTAGTTCCCTTGAAATTCTTGACCTTTTGTTCTTCCAAATGAACTTTGCTACTATTTTTT
>JAJPUD010000886.1:282637-316332 GCA_023553655.1 Myrmecobius fasciatus
TATATATATATATATATATATATATATATATATATATAATATATTATTCTTGCCATTTAAGCAAGAATTTATTAAGTGCTTATTATATGCTAGACACAGGTCAAGAAAGTTAACTTAGTTTCAAAGATATTTTAGTTTAGTGAATGGAGTCATAGGAGAAATGATAGGCCAGTTATGCCCTTTCAAGTAGCAGTGGCAGTATTGGTTTAATTCCACAGTTAAGATGACAGAAGTATAAAGTTTGGCTGTCCAAGTACATGTGGTGAGTCATATTACTTAGCCTGTTAGAACAGTGGGGGCCTGAGTGTACAAATTTCAGAGATGAGTGGTTAAGACCTTCCTGGCATTCTTTTTGATTGTTGGTAAGATGATCAAAGGTTGCTTTACATATTCTGCTTAGATTCAAAACTACAACTTTGGAATCACTAGGCAGCTTAAGATTCCTTAGTCAGGTGCTTACAGCAGGATCCTTAAAAGTCTGGATTATTTTATTTGTCAGATTTTTTGTCATCATCTAGCTCAGAGTTTAATGTTTAATAAATGCTTATTGAATGATCAGTTGTGATTCAGAAAAAACGTATCAGAACATCTTTTGAAGGTGCTCCCCATAGTAAAACAAAATAGTACTTTGTCTTACCTGACATTAAAAAAGGCAATAGGGCAGGCATTATTGCCTTTCCAGATTTCAATAGAGAATTCTTTAACTTCCCTCTTGTCAGAATTTTTCCCTTGTTGTCTTCTTGATTCTCATTGATTTCTGGATCACGCTACATTGAAAGCACCCAAAATTTGTAGACTCTTAGTACCAGCTCTGAAAACAGCAGTAGAAAAAGGCTTGGAACAATGTCATCCCACCCTCATTAAGTAGAAATCCACTTTAAAATAAAGCTTGAAATCAAGAAATATACTAAAAAAATAAGTAAATAACCAAAAATAATTTGATCACTAATGGTAGTAGGGAAGACTGAGACATAAACTCAGAAGAAAAGAACAGTGTGACAACAATTATCAAAAAAAAAAAAAATCCATTTGTACCCAAACTCAACAAGAATTTCTGGACGAGTTTAAGAAAGAGTTGAGTTGGAAAAAGAAATGAGAATGAAGTGAAAAAAAAAGTTATGAAAAGAATTAGCATCTTGGTAAAAGAGGCAAAAAATTACTGAAGAAAATAACACATTAGAAGGCAGAATTGGCCAAATGATAAAAGAGGCACAAAAATTCACTAAAGGAAAAAACTTTAAAAGCAGAATAAGACGATTAGAAAAAGAGGTACAAAAGCTTAAGGAAAATCATTCCTTAAAAATTAGAATTGGACTAGTGGAGTAAATGACTATAAGTCATCTAAAAATAACCAAAGTCATAAGAATGAGGAAAAAAAGACCTTAATAGATTGTGGAAAGATCATTTATAATTATTGGATTACTTGAAAACCATGATCAAATAAAAAGTCTAGACATGATATTTCAAGTAATTATCAAGGAAAATTGCCCTGATATCTTAGATCAAAAAGTAGATTCAAATATGAAAATTCTCAGGAATGTTATAGCTAAATTTCAGAGCTAGCAGATCAATGAGAAAATACTTTACGCAACCAGAAATAAACAATTCAAATATTATGGAACCACAATCAGGATCACACAAGATATATTGGCTTCCACTTGAAAGGAGCATAGAGCTGGGATATATTCCAAAAAGCAAAGAAAGTAGTTTTACAACCAAGAATAACCTCTCCAGCAAACTGTATGGTGAAACACAGTTTCTTTGAGGAGAAGAAAAATATTCTTGGCATTATTGTTAAATGGACCAGAGATGATTAGAAAATTTGGCATTCAAACACAAGATTCCATAGAAGCATAAAAAGGTAAGCAAGAAACAGTAATCATAAGGGACTCAATAAAGTTAAAACTCTTTACATTCCTATATACGAAGATAAGTGTAACTCCTAACGATTTTATATTTATTAGGGTAGTTAAAAGGAGTATACCTAGATACAAAGCACAGATGTGAATAAATGGTGTTAGAATAATTTTTAAAAAATGAAGGGATGAGAAAAAGGGATGCACAGGGATAAGGGGGAAGGGACAAGTAGAAGGGGAAAAATAATTCTCAGATGAAAAAGACACAAAGAACTGTTACAATGGAGAGGAGAATAGGTAGTAGGTGGGCAACTTTCATCAGAATTGGTTTAAAGAGGCACACATACAGAGAGAGACATAGATATACTTAGTTATTTAGAGAGATATAACTTAGGCAATAGGGAAAAGGAAGGAAAGGGGAAAAGAGATGGGTGACTAAAAAAGGAGGGGAGATGAAAGAAATCAATGGTTAGAAGCTAAACAAATAAGAGTAAGGATGAAAAGATGAAGAGATGAAGGGAAATGCATGCTAAGTAATCATAATCTCAGATAAAGCAATGTAATTAAAAGAGATATTTTTGCTAAAAAGTAACTTAGACGAGGACCTTTTAATTTTTTTTTCCACTTTCAACTTTGTTTTGCCAAGATATTTTTATGTAACCTTGAGTATATAAGTATATAGAATAGAGATACAAATCAAACATTTATAGGTAATGAATCATTATTTTTCAGCCTTCACATTCAGTTATTCAATTTCACATGGAGTCACAACCCATGTTTAGTATTACTTCATTGTCTAAAGCAAAGTTTATCAAAATTTTTTTAAAAATTTTTTTAGGTTACATATATATATATATATATATACATATATATATACATATATATATATATTTTTTTTTGCATATTCCCATATGAGTCATGTTGAGAAAGAGAAATCAGAACAAATGGGAAAAAAACACAATAAAGAAAAAGAAAAAGAAAAAAATGAAAATTACATGCTTTGATTTACATTCAATCTCCATAATTCTCTCTCTGGATGCAGATGACATTTTCCATCCAAAGTTTATTGAAATTTCCTTGGATCACTGAATTGCTGAAAGGGACTATGTCTATCATAATTGAATATCAAAAAAAAATTATAGCTAGTTTTTCCAATATAGGGTTCATTTCTCAAATATACCGAGGATAGAACTGAGTCAAATTTATAAAAAAATAAGAGCCATTCCCCAAAGAATATATAAATAGGCACATTTTCAGAAGAAATCAAAACCATCTATAGTCATAAGAAAAAATGCTCTCATCAGTTTTGATTAGAGAAAACTCTGAGGTACCACCTCACACTTATCAGAAATGATAAATGCTAGAGGGGATGAGGTGAAAATAGATGCACTAATGAATTTCTGGTATGATAAACTTGTCCAGCCTTTCCAGAGAACAGTTTAGAACTATTCCCTAAAGGCTATAAAACTATATACTCTTTGATCCAGCAATATCACTATTAGGTTTGTGTGCCAAAGAGATCAAAGAAAAGTACCACTGTACAAAAATGCTTATAGCAGATCTTTTCATGGTGGCAAAGAATTATAAGTCTAGGGCATGCCTATCAATTGGTGAATGGCTGAGATTGTGGCATGTGATTGTAATAGAATACTACTCTGTTATAAAGAGGGATAGATTCAGACAAATACATAGGCAAGATTTGTATGAACTGATGCAGAGTGAAATGAGAAGAATTAGGATATTATTATGTACAACAGCAATGTTGTAGTAGTGATCAACTGTGTGAAAGACTTGGCTACTCTGATCAGTACAGTGTTACAAGATGATTCCAAAGGACTTCTGAAGAAATGTGCTCTTTATCTCCAGAGAAAGAACTGATGACTTTTGAGTGTGGATTGAAGTATAAGTTTCTCATTTAATTTTCCTGCTTTTTTGTGACATGGCTCATGTGAATTATGTTTAATATGATTTAAAAAAAAAGAACTTGAAGTTTGGCAGGGTCAATTGTATTTTAGGAATTCAAATATTTTCATGTACTATAAATGAATGTGTATATGTGTGTGAATATGTACTGTATTTACACACACATATATAGTGGCAGATAGGTAGTGCAAGGTATCGATTGCTAAATTTCACATCAGGAAGACTTGAGTTTGAATCCTGCCTTCGATATCTGCTAGCTCTGTAACTTTGGGCAAATCATTTAACTTTTCTTAGCCTGTTTTTTATCTATTAGGAGAGCATAATAATAGTTATCTATCTCACAGGATTATTGTGAAGATCAAATGAGATAATCCATGTAAAGTAATATATACACCTTAAAGCACTGTATAAATGTTAGCTATCATACATATATGAGAGCTACCATTGATACAGTGATTTTATATGTACATGTATATGTACTTATATTTATATGCATGCATTTTATATTTTTCAATAATATATATATAATATATATAATCATTTAAACATTTGATTACAAGTGTTCCTTAGAGTAGGATTGTCTACATACTTTTCAGTATGTTGAGGAGACCTGAACTGCATTACTCCAAAGAGTTGTCAGCAGTTAACAAGTCTTCCATTCACTGCTTTTCAGAATTTTGATCTTTATATGGACTTCCATTATAATCTTCTTGGCTAGCTTTATTGAATTTCTGAAAAAAAATTTTTGTCTGGGAAAAAGTATAATCGAAAAATAGACAGTTAAAAGCACAGTAAAATAACTATAGGATATAATAGTTTGACAACTCTGATGTCACACTGGTTAACTTTTTAAAAATTCATTCTGTGACTTTTATTATATGAACCAAATTTTATATTCCTCTCAGTAAATATCTGATGTATAATATGCAGTATTACTCTTAGCTCTTTCTTTTTCAGGATATTATTGATCGACTTATAATTTTGAATTCAGAAGCCAAGATTCGATCGTTATTCAACTATGAACAATCACATATTTTTGGTCTAAGGTATGGAGTTTTTTTCTTGAAATATTTTTCTTTGTGGCATAAGTTTTTTTGTTTATGTTCATTTACATTAAATGCAAATATTTCTTCTGTATTTTTAAAAAATTATTTGTATTGTTTTTTTTCCTCTTGTACTAAAGAATCTTTAGTATCAATTGCTAATCACCATTTTTTATTTCATTTGTGGATTGAAAGCTATAAAAAGAGGTTGTTACCTAACAATGTGAGGACCACCCCAGGCAAATGATCCTATTATATTGTTTTATTTGGACTATGCACTTTATTATTTAGCTTTATAAAATTGTGACATTCTTTGCTCTAAATCTTATTTCATTTAATTTCTATAAGAATAATAAATTGCTAGGTAGAATGAATTATAGGCTTCTTCAGCCTAGAACAGATCATACCTCATACAGTATAAATTTGCTTTTGATGGGATATAGTGATTTGATGCTTCAGTGTTGTTACAACTTGAATTTTCTGAATTCTTGTTTTAATCACTAGGGTTAACTGTTAAAAACTAATTTAACAAATATTAATAGTAATCAAGAAATGGTTATTAGAAATATAAATATACATATAAAAGTCTTCAGTAAAATATTTTAGAAATATTAATAGATCAGCTATTTCTAGATGTCAGCTCAGTTTCCAAAATTTTCTTTTTATTGTTGATTAAATTGATCAAATTGATAAAAAATAATCCCAAAAGGATACTAGATCTTGAAATATTAGCTTTAAAGAGTTTTTAATTTTTGTTAAAAGTGTTAGTTTGTTAAAAGTATTAGCTTTAAAGAGGTTTTAATTTTTGTGAAAACTTATTAGCTTTAAAGAAGTTTTAATTTTTGTTAGAATCAAGCAGGTGCTTTTTATTTTTTTTTGCCTAAAAAAATTAATTTTTCCAGGATGTGAAGGGGTCAGTTAACAGACAGTTTTTCAAAGAAATAAAGCTATTAATTTTTTTAAAAATTTCCTTTATGTTTAAAAAAATTTTTAAAGTACCTCCTTAAGGGTATTTTTTGTTTTTAAATCAATCATTTCTTGATATATTTGTCCACTTCTACCACACAAGCCCTTTCTGGTAATAAAAATGAGTAAGCAAAATCAGTTTACATAATGATCACTTGCAGTATATGCTACAAGCATAATCACTCATCTTTCTCCTTAAGTTAAAATATAGTTCTACAACTATTCTCTGTGAACAAAATTGTTATATATATTTCAATGTTGTATATATGCTTCATTTTGGCATTCTATTTATTTATATTATCAATCATTACAAATATATTATTTTCCCACTTCTGATTACCTCATAGGATTATAAGATTGTTCAGTGTACAGTAATATCTAATGGGATCCTAGAAGGAACCATGTAGTCCAAATCACTCATTTTACATATGAAGAAACTGAGGTCCAGAGTGATTGAATACTTTGCCTTAGGTCACACAGAATATAAGTGATAAGAGACAAGATAAAAACCTAAGTCTTCATTTCAAATAAAATTTTTTCTCTTCTTACTGCTCCCATTTTTATACTAATTTAATTTGCACAGGTAATCCCAAAGTCACTGAATTCCTCATATTTGTCATTTTGTAATGGTGCAATAACTCCATTACCTTCATAACGATGCTGCTGAGGATTCTTTGATATTTACATTAAAAATAGTAAGAACTTGCCAAATTTTTCTTGATGAATTTAAGTCATCTGACTCAGAACTGGCTGAATGATAAGACTGAAAGAACTGGCAAGAATGATAAAAGTACCAACAAAATTGAGTAACTGTTTTCTAGTTTTCAAAAATGGAAAGCAAGCAGATTCTTCAGAATGATTTCGATTTTACCTTCTGGGAAAATTCAAGAACAGATCATTAAAGAAAGGATCAGTGAGTTAATGATTATAAAGAGCCCCCTTACTTCATCAATAATAGGTTGTGCCATACTAACTTCATGTTTTTTTTGACAATTATAAAACTACAAGTTGAGAGAAATGGTATATATGATGGTATACACACATGTAATACATATACACATAAACATATGTACATATTATATATAATTTGGATTTTTAAAAAAACAAATCTTAATGTATATTAATCTTAGAATATGAAGAAATATGCAGTAGATTGTAAATCAATTAGGTGAATTCAGAAATTATTGAATAGATTGTCTATGGTTAATATGGCAGTAGATGTCCTAGAGAGTGACTTAGAGATCTGTACTTATTCCAGTGATGTATAACATTTTTAACATTGGCTTGGATAAAGCCAAAGATGGCATACTTAATCAAATTTTCTGTTGACACAAACCGAAAAAAAGGATAGCTAGCATTCTGAATGATTGTCAGGATCCAAAAGAGATCTTGTCAGGCTGTCTAAGAAGTTGAAATGCATTGGGGTAAATGTAAAGTCTTAAGCTTGGGTATAAAAGAATCACTTTATGAGTATAAGATAAAGGACCGTGGTTAGACAGTGGCTATAAAAATAATCTGATGGTTTTAGTGCATTGCACTATATATGTCAATAGTATGATATAGCAGCTAAAAAACCCAGGCCTCACTAAGTGACCTTTTTATATTCCTGAAATAAAGTGATAAGAATCCTATTATACTGATTATGAGTCACATCTGGAGTATTATGTTCAGTTCTAGCTACATAGTGTTTTAAAAGGACAGTGATAAGTTGTGAAATGTCCACAAAAAAAAATAAATAACCAGGAGTTTTGAGGATTATTAAATCCAGGTCAAATAGGCTAAATTGAAGGAATTGAAGGTATTTAACCTCGAGAAGACTTGGGATGGGTAAGAGGAAACATACAATAACTTACAAGTATTAACCTTCTTTCATTGGGCTCCATATAGATTTAGGTTGTCTTTTAGGAAAATATTCTTTAAAATTGTCTAGAGATAGTCTAGCATAAGCTTGCTGAATGCTTGCTAGGTAAATTATAATGAGGATTCTTTTTGGTTTGGGATTTGTAGATAGACGTTGAGGTCCTTGTGAACTTTCAAATTCTGTGATTGATATATCCCAGTTTGTTTAGGTATTCCTCAGTGGATATCCACTTTGTTTCTACATACAATATTAGAGTATTGCCTTTTTTGAGTACTACTTTTAAAAAGTACTTTTTAAAAATTTACATATAAAAACATTAATATCTAATGAGCTAATTTATCAAAACCAATTCTGTCTCATTTTTGAAATATGACTACTAGTTGTAGTAGCATGCACCATAGATGTCATTTAATTTCTTAAGTCTCAGTTTTCCCATCTGAAAAATGAGAATAATATTGTCACTGCCTACCCTGCAGGGTGATTATGAAGGAAGAGCTTATCAAGATCTAAAATAGTATTCAAATGTAATTGATCATTATTAAGTTTTGTTTTCTAGTAAACTTGTAGGTGCATTTTTTTTCTTATCTACGTTCTAGAAATCTATAGTTCGGATTTAGATTTTATATGTGTACAGGGTAGGCATGTGTGTGGTTTTTCTTTTTGTCTTTGACCTTATGGTATAGGTCCTGTGTTGGCATGTAGTGTTTTCCCATAATTCTAAATTGTTTTGTAGTTTACAGGTTAAGCTAGTTTACAGGTTTTTTCTGTAGTGAATTAATGTACATATATTTTGAGGGGGTAGCACTTCCAACACTCATAATTTCTATCCTTGATCATGTATACTAATTTTCTGTATGAAGCAAAATCTCATATTTTTAAAAAATTAATATTTCTTATTTTTGTGACAGCTATCTTTCATGTGGCTGTGGTAGTTTATAGTTTCCTGTCTTTATAAACTTAATATTATTTTATCATGTATCTTTTGGGAAATAGTTTGCATTTGAAGCAGTTATTTTTAATTGATGAAATCTGGTCATAGCACATTCCTTAGACCTTTTATTCAAATATTTTTACTTGTCATTAAAAGCCAACTCTCATTATGGGTTTTAAAATTTCAAATAGGGACAAAGCTAGACCTATGATTTCCCTCTTAAAGTTCTTAGGGGATGTTACAAGTCAGCATCTTCTTTGTAGCTTGGTATCTAGTAATCTAGAGAATTGAAAGGTTAGATGTCTTGCCAGGATCACATAAATAATATGTGTCAGAGACAAGACTTGAGTTCAAGTCTAGCTGGTTTTGAGGCTAGCTCTACACTATGTGGCAGTACTTATGTAGAAAAATTGTAGGTATTAGCATGATTTTTGCATCTTGTGTTCTTGAAATTAAACTCATTTTTATGAAATTCTAATAAGGTTTTAGTTTGTAAAGTGATAAGTATGAGCTATTACCTCAGTCGTATTTTAATTTAAAGCTCAACAGTAGGAAGCAGTGTATTATAGACAAGAAATTCCATAGCACCTTATTTTATGCAAAATAATTCTGGGTTTTACAGTGATAATAGATTCTGGTAATAAATGTTGTATATTTCACATTTTTTCTCTTACAGAATGCCAAATTATATCACATGCATTTTTAGGTATTGCTTTTCAAAAATTTACATACTAGAACATTAATATCTAGTAAGTTAAAATCATCAAAAACAATTGTCTCATTATTGAAATATAATCAGTAGTTGTATGTATCATGCTCTATAGATGTCATTTTATTTTTAAGAGTTTCAATTTTCCCATCTGGAAAATTGAGAATAATAATATTTGCCACTGCCTACCCTGCAGGATAATTGTGAGGGAAGAGTTTACCAAACTCTAAAAAAATATACAGATGCGAATGATAATTGTTATTATTTAAGTTTTATTTAATCAATTTTCTAATAAACTTGCTGGAGATACAGTCTTTCTTATCCACAATCTAGAAAACTAGTTGGAATCTAGATTTTATAGGTACAAGATAGGCACTTTTACTAGGCATCTGAAATCTATGTAGTATAAAAAAAATATTGATTTCATTTTGCTAGTGGTTAATAATATTAAATCCATTAGTAATACACCACTGGTCAACATGGATTATTAATAAACAGCATAGTAAAGGAGCGAAAATATTTCTGGGAAGATAGACATTCTTTAAGGAATTCTAAAAGATACAATTCTGGGGAATCAAACAGTTTTGTGCATTTTGGATATTTCTTTATTCTAAATTTGAAAATTTTGCATTAAAGCTCCATCTTAAATTCCTCATTAATAAGATTTATTAATTTCAAGAGTCTATGCATTGGATGCTATCCATTGGATACCCTTTATTCTTTCTTCTAATTTTTGATGATAATGGAAGTAAAATATATGGGACAAGGAAACTAAATAATTTCCAAGATTCATGATATATATAACTATTGGTAATTTTCAATATAGACCGACTTTGGATGTTTTTAGCTCATTAGGTATTAATATTATTGTATGTAAATTTCTTTGAAAAACAGTGCTCAAAAGTGCATAACGTATTTTAATATTTGCTATCTAGGGAAGGGGATGGGGGAAAAGGGGGAAAAATTGGAACACAAGGTTTTACAAGGGTTAATACTGAAAAATTATCCATGCACTCTTTTGAAAATTAAAAAGCTTTAATTAAAAATAAATAACTAAAGTGCAGTTGATATAATTTGGCATCATTCTATAAGAGGAAAAAATGGTATGCTCACACAGCATTTATTAAAAAAAATAGAGTCTAAGAACAGAATTTATTATTTGCAAATGCACAGTGGGAAGAAGTAAATGCCACCAAATCAGGATAAAAACAAGTACAAAAGACAGAAGGAGCAGACAAAGAAGGTGCTCCTGGGCCTAATAGTTTCCTTAAGGTCTTCTCAGTCCTCAAATGGGATGCACGAAGGGATATGCCAGAATCTCTTTCTGTTAAATTTAAATGGCATTTTCAGTACGGGGTTAAGACCATAAATAAAAACTTTCAGGTATTTTCTTTAGTTTTGCAAACTAAATAGGAAAGTGAAGCGCTAATAAACATACACATACACACTTTTATTTTGGCTGAGAAAATTGGGGTTAAGTGACTTGCCCAGGGCCACGTAGCTAAGAAATGTTAAGTATGGGAGGCGAGATTTGAACTCATGTCCTCCAGATTTCAGGGCTGGTGCTTTATCCACTGCACCACTTAGCTGCCCCTTGCTTTTCTTAATATAGTGAGTAAAATGGACATAAATTTATGTATGACCATTTCCCCGTTCTTCTCTGTTCCTAATTACAAAGTATCTTTAAGATGTAATGAATATTTCTTAATTTTCTTTATCCTAGATTTTCACACTCTTTTCTAAATTTCTATCATCTTCTTTTCCCAACATACAGGTTATTGAGTGTATTATGTTGTGATCTAGATACCCTTCTACTTTTAGAGTCTCAGTATCAGGTGTCTGCAATGATGCTAACTGCTCAAGAAGAAAATATTTTAGAGGTTGCTGGAGGCCACAGGTAAGAAATAACCAAAAACAACAACAATAACAACAAAGAAAGGAAAAAATAAATACAACGCTAACTATAGAGGGAACCAGTTTCACTAATGTGAGTTTGTAGATTGAGATGGCAATTTACAGTGTGTGAGAATTTATAAAGGATTATCAGTGATAAGGTATAGCAAAGTATTTTGCAAAGTATTTAACAAAGTATATGGGAAATATATAAATCATGCAGTCCAAGCCTTTCATTTTAAAGGTTAAGAAATGTCTTACTTTTTAAAAGTGAAAAAAGACACTACCCTATTTGTTAATTTTACTGAATTCTTATTCTATCAATTATTTCTTGCCTGTTAAAGGTCAGTAGCTTAATTTTAGTTGTATACCATTATCAATTAAAGGTAAATGAAAATATGGGCAGCTAGAGGGCACAGGTGGATATAGTGGGAGGCCTAGAATCTGGAAGACAATTTCAAATCCAGTTCCAGACACTTATTAGCCATGTGACCCTAAGGCAAATCAGTGAACTCTGTCTAACTTTCCTCATCTGTTAAGTGAATTGGAGAAGAAAGTGGCAAACCATTCCAGTATTTTGCCAGGAAAACCCCAAGTGAGGTCACAAGGAGTCAGATATGACTGGCCCCCCAAAAAATTAAAAATAAGAGTTTTCTTTTTCAGAGACTTTATAATTGATGGCCTGTCAGTAGAAAGAAATCATGTTCTTGTTAGAATACTTCTTATTGGTGGACCTTTAGAACGTATTTTACCACCCAGGGCACTACAAAAGGTAAGCAAAAAATATATATATATATATATTCTATACATTCGTGTTATATAAACACACTATTTGAATTTGGTAACAGAATAGCCTAATTTAATATTGCATTATCCTTATTGTCCATCTCACAGGACCAATTTTTGTTACCTATCTGAAAATTGAATGATGTAGAGGGCCACAGATAGTGGGGAACTCTGGTTGATGTAGAAGATCCTTCAGCCCAGAGGGAACCTGTTGACAATATCTGATTTGGCTCCCCATCTTCCCTAAGGGCTCTTGGCTTTCCTGAGAAGTCAGGAAGCTGTGAGAACCTGTGTTGTAATGAAGCGGAGTGATACCAAGTGGCAAAGAGTCATCTACATACAATAGCAAGTTGTTTATGTGGTCCCACATGCATCGTATATAGTTAGCATGTGCGCAGTGTTGCTATAGTTATATGAGTATTAGGGTATATAAGGCTGAGAGAATTTGGAATAAACAGACTCTTATGTTTTGACCATCCACATGAGTCCCACCTCATCACTCTTCTTCTAAGACCAAGGACTTGGGCTGGTACTGAGGTCCTCCAGAGAACTAGTCTGCACACAAAATAATTATATATATTTTATTTTTAATTTCAAGCATTTATAAATCTTCTCAAAGGAAAAAAGACCAAAGCATATTGCTTTTTTTTTACCCCCTCTGTGTATCTTTGATTTTTACTTTCATTACACAATGTATACTTTTTATAAATTTTTTTAAATTGCCTTGACAATTTTAGGCTCCTATACTTTCAGTATTATTCACATTGCTTGTTATTTGCCAAGGAAGTTTTTTTTTTCCTTATTTTTTTCTCCTATTTCTGATAAATAAATAAAAAAAAATGCCGTAAGCAGAAGGGACAGGTAGAATGTTGAATAAAATTGATACTAACATTTTTTTTCTTTGAAGTCTGTGGTTTTACTAGTATGAAATGATAATAAAAGCAGCATTGTCTGCCTTGATTAACCATAATAAATTTAGGTAGATGTTGGTATTAGCATAGATTGGATGCTTGTATATGTTAATTTTTCATCTAACATATAATTGTTATTGTATCAAATAGAACTTTGAAAAGTAGGCAGTATTTGTAGAAATTATGCGAGACAAATACCATAGAGTAGATTAAACCAGTTATATAAATGGATAAAATGATTCATAGTTGATATTAGTTATTTTTCTCTCTTCTTTTTAGGGTAATGATCCATATCCTTGGCCAATGTTTTCATCACGTCCTTTACCAAACTGCTATCTTTCAGAAGTTACTAAAAGAATTGATCCAAAACAAGGTAAAATTTCTGTTTTCATAAACTAAATCATATGCACCCAAGCACATATACTTCTTGCTATAAATTGAGTTAGTATAAAATTTTATGAAGAATGCAGAATAATCATCCTCATACCTGTGCATGGCATCATAGATACACTTATTAGTTCTATGTAAGTGAATTGAATTTTTTTCTCATTAGTCTTTCTTAACACTTACATATTTGTTTTTTTTTATTCTTTAACCACTATATCTCTCTTGATTTTGATTCATGAGGCACAGAAAACCTGTTTTAAGAATAACAAATTTGGTTAAACATGAGAATTAGTTTTGTCTCTTTTCTTGAATTATATAGGAACTTAGGATATATTAAGTATTGTTATTGTAAACTTTTATGTATCCTTTCTATCATTATGTTCTTTTTGCAATTTGGGAGGATATCTGTGGAAACAAATTATATGTAACAAATTCTTATTAAGTGAAAGATATGAATATTGTACCTTGTACATACATTTATGTCAGTTTGTCAAATATCGGTGATATTAATAATGTGGGAATTCTTTTCACTGAGTCAGATCACAACTTGCTGCTTTGTAGAGTATAATTTTCTTGCCTACAACCACACAGCCAATAAGTGTTAAAGGTAAAACCCAGGTATTTCTGAGTATGCATATATAATACCATCTTGGCCTTTATATATTTATACTCTATCCTTGCTTTCTCCTATCCTTGTACCCCCCACCTCTATGCACATTTACTCTAATTCATTTCTCAAGGATCTGTCATTTTATTAGTATGGGTTACTTTCCAGCCTTACATAAATTATAATCCTCTAATGCATTGTTAATGGGTTTTTGTGTATTTCTTTGACCAAAAAAATGTATTCCCTCAGGGGACACATATCAGATCATGATGAGCAGCTTTTTCTTTTGGAGTAGATAATTAATCTAGTCCTAGGTCCATTTTCCAAATTTGCGTTCTCTTTTTGCAGTCTCTGAGAATACAGGCTCATGAATGCAGACTCAATATGGAAGAGAAGCAGGAAAAAAGTACAGCCTTTTCCCCCACTAAACTTCCTTCACAAAGATCTAGGAAGCATCCTATAGAGGTTTCTCATTGGGAAAATCAAACAAAAAAAAAAGCAAGTGAATTATATTCCAGCACATGGTAGTTTTTAGGCATATAGATCTTTGAATGGTAGAGAGAGAATCTGGTAGGAGAATGCTGCACATGGAGCATTCATTCCAGGGTCTGAGAGATCTTCAACTGGGCATAATAACATTCTGAGACTCCAGACATCCCCAGACTAATAAAAAATGAAAGAATAATGCCATTTTTGTATTCTGTAAGAGGTAGGGTTAAAGAGGTGGGATCTAGGTAGTACTTCCCTGTGATTCTCTTGGATATATTTAAATTGCAAAACATTTAAATCATAATTAATATATATTCTTAGGAAGCTTGAATGTAGAATGAAGCTAAAAAGTTAGATGGTAGAAATTAAAATTAAGTGAAAGTTAAAATTTTTGTATTGTCAATGCTTTAATATAACTATTTAAAATAAATTCTCTATTTCTTATAAGGTCTATGCATAATAATGAGTTTCTAATAACTTTAGAGATTATTATTTATGATACTGTTATATTGAGACATATAACTCTTGAAACCCTAATTGATATATTGTGGCAATCCTAACATTCTTTTGTAGCTTTGACTTCTTTCTAGACTGCTAGATATACTTTTATCCCTTTTTCTGTATCTTCTTCCCTTATGGTCCTTCAATTTCTCCTGAATTTCAACTGTTTATCAGACCTGATTTAAATGATGCACTATGGCACATTTTAGTAAATGTTTCCCCCTCTTCCCATATCCTCTACCAAACACCTCCCCCAAATCCTCAAATATTTTATAGCAATATCTATTGTCCTTTCTTCTCTTTTGGTCTTTCTACTCTCATTTACTTACTCATTTTGTCTTTCCTTTGTTCATTATAATTACTTAAGCCATTCCCCCTCTCTCCCATCAGCACCATATTTTATCGGAATCAGAACTCTGTCCTTCCATTGTACCTAGAAAATTTAGAATTAGGTACTAGTTGATGTGTACCATTTAAATGTATATATCTTTCATTTAGAATACTTTAGAAGACTTCTACTTTACTGCAGAAAATTTTATCCTTTACAAATGTACTCTTAAAATTTTATTGAAGCTAAAAAATGTATCATTAAAATTTCTTTTCATTCTTGAAGAATTAAAGGGGGAAAGTTAACTAATGTATAACTTTCAGATCCTTTCCACTTTAGCTTGTGGCAACATCATTCTTGATCCTTCAATATTATTGGTTTCTGTCACTGTATTTGTATAGCTATTTATTATATGGGAATTGGATAGCAATACGATATCTTATGAATAATATTTGAAGTAACTCTGTTCTTTATTTTTGGAATGGTTGAAAGGTGTTAACATTTTAAAACATCCATTGTTAGATTATGTAATGTTTTTGATAATGTTCATCTTCAGATGTCATTATATTTAGTGCTGGAAACAGAGACTGTTACAGATCAGAATATGTATAATACAAAAATGCTCCTATGAATTCTTTTGTTTCGACAAAATATTTTCTTGCTGTAAATTGAATGAGGTGTGGAGTATATTGATTTCATAAAAAAAACAATTGAAGAAAATTCTGGTTAGAACTTGTCTTACACATTTCCTAAATTTTCAAGTCTAAATGAATTCTTTGAAAATCCATTTTGAATCAACAAGTTCTATATGGTAACTGAAAATGTCTATATGTGTAGCTCTTAAATGAAGATCATATATCTTGCTTTGCAGACTATTAGTTACATAAATCAATTACTTAAAAAAATAAAACAATAAGGTACTAAATAAACTTTTTTTTTAGGAAAAAAGTTTTCCATTTTAAGATTATTTACATAGTATAGTACTGTATATTTGCAAACTATTTAAAAATCACTCTTTTAAAATACTCATATCAACTAGATAAGCATTTGTAGTTAGGTTTTTATTTGTGTGTTTTCCACTGAGGAAAAAAGACAGTAAAAGTTATTAACTTCTCAAAATTGACACCTTCAGTTATGCAATTTAATATAGTTGTTAAGGTGTTATAACTTATTAAACTTGCCAATTTCCATTCTGCATATATAAAACCAACTTTGTACTTTTGTTGTTAGTGTTAATTTATTTTTATTTTTATTTTGAAAAACTCCATTAATCATAATGCCAATTACTATTTCTGAGTCATTGTAAATATTTACCTCTTCTAATCCCTTATCTATCCTGGATTTGCTTAAATTACTTTTCTTATACTTGTTTTGTTCCCTATTCACTGGACCGTGATAATAACTATCTCACTTATACTTTAATAATTTATGTTCAAATAATTTTAGAAAAATGGTTATCTTCTCTTGAAATGTATTTATTTTATTAATATTATGTAAATGGATAATAAATCACTATATCTTTCTGTTATTCATCTTCTTGAAACATTTTTTTTAATAAATCAAATTGGAATGTAGCATGTTAATGCATCTGTAAATTTAGAAAAATGTAAACTTTTTAAGGAAAGGAATTGTTGAGTTAGGCATCTTAACAAAAAATACTAGTTAGAAAAATGATTTTAATGTCTAAATTTAAGTTATAGTTCCTAAAATAGATGCACTCAGTCTGATCATTTGTATAAAATTTAAGCTTCCTGAAGTGATTTAGACAAAAAAAATATCAACTTTCAAATGGACTAGTCTAGTTAGGGTACTGCATGGGCAAGACCTATTTTCTCTATTCTACTAATACCATGTCTGTAGTTCCTTGATCATAAAGGCCTTTGTGAAAATAATTTAATGATGATTATTTACTATTTTATCAGTTCTTTTCCAGCTCATGTTCATTTTCCTTTTATGTCTAATTTGTCATTTAGCCATTTTTATTTATTTTTAGTATTCCTGAAATTGGCAATAAGATTTCCTTTCCCCAGATAAAGTTACCTAGCTTTCATTTGCAATCACTCTTTAACTGTTGACTGGTATTGTGATAGAACTAATGGTTTTTTTGCTATAGCAAAGGGAGCAGCTCATTTCCCTGAAGCTGCAGCTCTTGCCATATTCCTTTTAAAATTTCAAATGGATATATTTTATTTTTCATGTTAATTGTGTGTTCTTTTACATTCTTAAATTGAAACAATTATCTCTATTCATAGCAATCAGGGGAAAAACATATATTTCCTGTGTAAGAGATAATAAAACACTTTTTTTTAACTGACTTATCAACAAGTTTTGATTATCCACACCAGTGAAGTAGTTCATCCAAAGTCATTTAATATGTATATTTTTGATATTTTGAGGAATTAACAATAGTTTACAATAAAATAATGTAGACATGCTAAAGATTCAGTCTCAAAAGAAATGTCCGAAAATCTGCAAGACTTCCTTATCTTGTCCCTGTTTTCAACTCTTTGTTCCCTCTTCTGTGCAATGAATGATGTCTGTTCTCATTTTCTCTCCCCCTTCCACTATTCTCCTCTGTTTTGCTGTCTTTATGACTTAAAACTTTGTATTCTTTCTAAACAGAGATGTAAAGTGCTTCATTTCTCTTAAATATTATTATGGTGTTCACTATTTGCAAGGTATAAAAGCAATATGGCATAGGGAATAAATTGCTGAACTTGCAGTCAATAAACTTGGCTTTAAAACTCATCTCTGTGCTAAGTCCTTTTCAGGACTAAACCTGCTATGAGATACTCTCTCCCTCCTCATGGCGTCTTCCTTTTTCATGGTGTCTCTCTCCCTACTATAGCTAACTCTGGATAGTCTGCTAAACTTCTGTATGGATTTAGCTTGCCAGTCAATGGCATACTCATGCAAATCCCTGTTTTTGCTAACTCTAATGCTCTCCCTAATCTATTTCTATTTACCCTTCCTGGTGCCTATTTTACCTCTTCATTTTTTCTGTAAACTCTTCTCATAAATAAACTTTTGACAAAGAGTATCCTTGTGAATTTTTCACATGTGCCTTTTGCCTTGCATTTCAAATTAGAAATTACTACTCTGACCCCATTTTTTTTAATAATGAGAAGTCTTTAGAAACGTTTTATTTTGCTGTCATTAATTTGCCGTCCTGCAGTTCGCATCAATATTTATCAAAAAGAATTGGTTTCTTAACATTTATTGAGTTTGTGCTCTTTAGAACTCAGTAGTGTCCCACTTTTCTTATTCATCACTTATTCCAGTCAGTCATGTAACCCCTGGGGCTCAAGGGAAACAGATTGAAGACCTTATACTACAATTAGAATAAACATCTTCCAAATATATACATTTGGAATCAATGAATAGAAGTCTTCATAATGAGTTATTTAATGAGTTATTTTCTAAGGAGATAGAACGTATCAAACTGGAAAGGAAGAAAAGACAATTGGAAGAATAAATAGTTATTCTTAAGCGTAATTTAGAAATACCTAAACTAGAACACAGTCAAGTAGAACAAGCTAAACTGGAGATTAAAGAACAAGCAAGGCAGAGATCTCACATCAGGACTCCGAGATAAAACCAGAGGGATACAAAAAGCTTTATTCTCAAAATATTAAAAATCAGAGAATCATTCAATAAACAGATCAGAGTCACTACAAGTCCCTTTCTGGAGCTACCTCATATTGGGATTCTTGATACTATTCCCTGCCTAGAAAAAATTCAGTATATTTAATTAAAACATATTATTATTGTATGGAAATACTTCATGGACAATTGTCTTAAAAGAAGATGAATCATTATTTCCAATTTGGAATCTCAAAACCTACAATTTATTGTTATCTTTATAACTACAGAATTTCAGGAACCAGTACCCTTAAAAGTACATTGTGAATTCCTTGGAATCAAGGACTAGTTCTCTCCCTTCTTTTGCATTTCTTGGGGCACAATACACAATTTGTTTTTTACATAGCAGGTGCCCCATTCAAATTTTATAGATAGTTGAGGCAATGAAAGTGCAGGTATACAAGTACTCTGCATATTACATGCTGTCTATATCCCATCTTAGCACTTAATCATTTCTAATCTGGCCTGTGATTTCAGCCTTAGAAGGAGTTCCTACTTAGGAACTTGCTCTACCAATATATCACCAGCTGCTTTGTAACCTGTTGAGGGAGTTGACCTTAGAAAAGTATGTGACTTATTTAGACACACCCAAGTATGTGTCAGAAATGACCCAAACACTTCTCAATTCCCAGGTCCTATCTATCCACTGTCATATTACATTTTAAATTGAAATTATCTCAATTTCAGGGCAAATCCCCCCCCCCCAATTTAAAAATAAAAACTCAGAATAATTACCATATATTGAAAAGAAAATTATTTGTATGAAACAGGAATTGGAAGAACCTCTGTAAACTTTATTCATTTAGCCTAACATGCACTGTGTTTTATTAGACACATTATTTATGTAGAAGTCTATTAGAAGATGATCTTGAGAGTAAAGTATTCCCTCTGGGAAAGTATAATTTTCTAATCTTTTTAGATAAATACCTATTAGATAACTGAGATATCCATTTTATTAGTAAATAATATGTAGCAGAATCTAATCATAGGTTTTGATTTGGCTACCTTTGTTATGCCAGCCAGGGTCAATATAATTAAAATGATTTTATTACAAAACAATAATATAGTACATACTTCAGTAAATCTCATAGAATAAGAATAATTTCTATGTTTAACTCTTGCAACCATTATAAACTTATGTAAGCAGATAATATTTTTTTTACTCATTTATGTTTTAATTATTTAAATGTTTTCACACAGAATACAAAATTTAAAACTGGGAGGATCTGTTATCTAATTTCCTACACAGTCCAGAACTTCTGAAACATCTATGCCAGAAGTTTTTTGTCCAGAAGCAGTGTTTATACATTGATTTTTTTTTTCAAGTTGAATATCAGGCAGTAATTCATTTTGAAATTCTAAGATTGGGAAAATGCTTATGCCTTTCAGGCATTTTTTAAACACCTTTGTGACTGAGATTGAGATCCTAATAATGGTGTCCCGCCTACTCCCAATATCCTGGCTGAAGCATCCCAGCTGGAATTGAGCTATTCTTCAGTCTTTTCCCTTCCTGCCACATTCCTGACCAAGAACACTGAACTAGGTCCATTTCTATCCTTTAGCAGTTATGAATGGGGTTGTCTAACCCAAGTCCTGGTCCTTTCTAGAGTCCCAGATGCAGAGCTTTTGAGATGGTGATTATATTCTTTAATTCTTGCCCCTTTCTACAATTCCTGTGAAATTTGAATAACAAATTATAAAATGATTGCATTTAATGTGAGCCAAAATTCAGTTAATTTGATATATATGAGCTAGTTGAAAGCTTTACCATATTAAGTCATCATTCAGTACTTGTTCATTGTAACTTGTAGATATGATATGCTACTGAATACTGTATTACTGAAAGTTATGTTTTTTTTCAAATCTTTTAAGAGTATACCAAAAAAAAAAAAAAAAAAAAGATTACTTAAAATGGAATCACTCCCAGCCTGAAAAAGAAGAGGTCTATTATTACATCACAAAAATAATTTAACTCTAAAATAGGATGAGATTTCAGAATGCATGAATTTCTGGCATGAAATATTATGAAATATTCAGACAAAATACATCAGTTGGTGTGCAAACAACAACTACAAGGATTAGTGGTCTTACAGTGGTAGAAACAGAACTGTATGGATTGCAAATTGCAATCAAAAGCACATTCCTCTTAGAAGAGTAGTCTATTAATCAATAAATACTTTTAAGTGACTATAATGCCCAGGAATTGGTCTAAGGAATGGGGATACAAAGAAAGGCAAAAAGCACTCCCTACTCTTGAGGAGCTTACAATCTAATGGGGAAGATAACATAAAAACAAATATGGACAAATAAGCTATTTAGGATAAATGGGAAATAATTAGTAGAAAGAGGACACTAAAATTAGGAAAGATTGGAAAAGACTTCCTTTAAAAAGTGGTATTTAACTGGGCTTTGAACAAAGTAAGGAAGGCTTTAGAGATGAGGAAGGAGAGCATTTCAGGCATGGGAAAAACTGGAGAAAAATGTCTAGAACTAAGAGTGTTTTATTTTTGGAACAGCCAGAAGGCAAGTGTCATAGAATTAAGGAGTATGTGTGTGTATTGGGGATGAGGGGTGGGATGTAATGTCTATAAAGATTGCAGAGGTTAGAGGAAAGAAAAGAATGTATTCAAAAGATGTATAAGGCTGAAATTGGCGGGCCTTGCAACAGATTTATTATGAGGGGTAAGAGAAAGTGGAGAGTCAAGGGTAACACTTTGGTTAAGTGGGGAACTTGGAGGAAGGTGATACCTTAGATAGTAACGGGGAATTTAGAAAGAGGAAGGATTTAGGGGAAATGTTAATGAGTTCAGTTTTGGACATGTTGAATTTAAAATGTGGAATGGACATCCAGTTTAAGATACTGAAAAGCATTTGGAAAAGGGAGACAAGGTCACTAGAGAGATTAGAACTTGATAAGTAGATTTGAAAATCATCAGCATAGATATAATTTGATCCACAAGAGTTTATGAGATGAGGTAGTATAGAGGGAAAAGAGAAGAGGGCCCAAGCCAGAGCCCTGTAGGATTAGTGGGTGTGATCTGAATGAGGATTTTGCATCAGATAGATGTCAAATAGGTATTAGGAGAACCAAGAGAGAGTAGTGGTAACCCAAAAAGATCACAACAAGATGAAAAATGTGACTTGACAGTGTCAGAGTTTGCAGAAGGGTCAGGAAGGATGACAATTGAGAAAAAAACCATTTTATTTGGCAATTGAGAGATTATTGTTAACTTTAAAAATGATAGTTTTTGTTGAATGATGAGATCAGAAGCCAGATTGTAGGAAGGTAAGAAAAGAATCAGAAGTGAAAACACTTACTGTAAATGACCTTCCTCCAGAGGTAAGACACAAAAAGTAAGAAAGATAAAACAATATTGAACAGGGAGGAAAGGCTCAAATGAAGGCATTTGGGTGACATGGGAGATATAGGCATTTTTATAGGCAATAGGATAGAAACCAGGAGACAAGGAGAGATTAAAGGTAAGTGAGAGAATGACACATCACTGTGCCACAGTTTCCTTATCTTTAAAATGAAGTAGTTGAACAAAACATTTCATAAGATACCTTTCAGCTATAAATATATGATTCTATATTAAAGTATTTTAATTTCAGAAAGTTGTAATTACAAAAACTTGTGGATTTGTATGTAGATAGAAATGTATAAATAATTCTTCAAGATATAATCATACTTAAATGGGAAGTATATTTTATTCACAAAACATTGTGTACTTATACTGTAATGTATAGTTTGTTACTTGTTTCCACCTGATGTTTCATTTTCTTAAGAGAATAACACCACAGTGTCTTTTTTTTTACTTAGATAGTGATATTGGGAAACTTTTATCACATTTGAAGATTTCTGAAAAACAAGCTGAATGGATAGAGAACTGCAGAGTACAATTTTGCCAAACTATGAGGACCAAACCTAGTATCATCAGTGGAGCTGGTGAGTTTTAGAGGAATTTGGCCACTTGAGTGAAATGAAATAGAATCTTGTAATGACTACTATAAAGAGAACCTGAATTGACTTAAAAACTACATGGATCTCATTGACATCTGGATAATAAATAAAGTTAAGTACAGCAAAAAACCACTCTGGAAGTTGCCTGGTGTCAGCAAATCTTTGGTTATAATATGGCAAGTTATCTTTTATCTTTATATTTAAATTTTGACTTCTTGTTTTCTGCTCCAGATCCCCCAAAGTATTTTAAATTAATACCTGAATATTTTAACAAGATACTTTATATGTGTTCAGATTTTAATTAATATGTAAAAACAAAGTCTTAGTATGTGCTTGAGAACATGAAAGAAAACTGAATTTTCTGTTAGCATTGTTCAGAGTTAATTTTATGTCAGTCTGATAAAATAGCACTGGTTGTTGTGAAGATTTTTTTTTAAAGCTTATGAAACTCAGGCACTGACATTAGTCATATTACTTTAATATACTGCTGAAAGTGCTAATGATTAAATCTAGAAAAGGAGTATTTATTGCATAACCTACAACATGTCTTGTGCCATGCCAAGAGAATTGGAACTTGGTTCAGAGGTCAATTAGGGAAGAATTTTCTAGCTGACTAACCACCTACTTCATTCTTAATAATAATCAAAGCCTTTCAACCTTAAAAAAATTAAGGAAAAAACTAACTGAAGTGATTCAGCATGTTTTTGATCTCAGGGATAAAACTCTTTCTCACAACTCTTCATTGTTATACATATATTATATATCGACTTAAATGTATGATTTTGGAGTAATAATTTTCTAATTTTACATTTCTCAGTTTCTTATGGTTTCTTAAAATATATGTTGTCTGTGCTCAAAAATGGCAAAAACATCTGACATTTCTGAGCAGAAATTTCCAGATAAGCAAATATAAATAAGTGTACTGCTCAAAGCTAACAATTCATTAAATTAAAATCAATAATAAAATACCACTTAAAGTTAGTGTACTCTGTCAAAGACATTCTTCGGTAAAAGGAGATGATTTAATGAATCAATTCAAACACATAGATATATAAATTTATTAAACACATATAACATTTTTCATTTGTCTTCTACTTTATAGAACTTAATATATTGTGATCTTAAGAGTATTTCAGTTACTGAACTACTTTGAAGTGGGTTCAGAGTAGCACTAAATTTTTTTTTTAGAAAATGTTATTGAGAGTTCTAGTATATTGCTATTACAATATTCATTTTGAAATTATACTCTTGAAAACACTTTGAAAAGTTTGATATTTTTAACAGGATAGAATTGTTGGCACACCTGAGTGCTTAGTGTACTTCGATTGCCATTGTTTCAGAGAAAATTTCATTTAACAACATCTGAAAGAGCTCCAATATCCACTCTAGTATCCCCATTTCTCCTGTATAGTCTTAACTTCTATTCTACTATTAAATGGGAAAGATTCACAACTGAAGTTGAATGTTAAATGTTTATATGCTGATGGTTCACAAACTGTGTGTTTTTATAGACTTCATGGTAGAATGCAAGAAAGACTTTAGTTTCTCCACTAGAATCATAAAAGAAAATTAAAAAGTTTTTGGTCATTTTAGGAGACTATACAGATGGCATATATAATCCTCAAAGTTTCATACATTTTATTGGCTTTCCTTTATTACAAAAGAAATGTTGATACTCTAATTTCATACTTCTTATTAACCTCAGTATCAATAATGTAAATTTTATTTTTAAGAAATCATAATTTGTTATGCAGAGCGAGTAATATAATTTCTAAAATGACTAAACCAATTTATCTGAATGCAGTATATTTTCTGGAATAGTCATTCATTTAAATAATTTTTTCCCTCAATATTTGCTTATGGTAAAAATAGAACGACATTAAGGAAAACAAGTTTTGGTATCAGTAATGGAATCCTTGTTTATTAAAAACTATAATTTAAAAGAGCTTCTAAATGTCAACATTCATATCTTAAGGATTTTGATTTGTATGTTATCTGTTAGGTAAGTAAAAAGATGAAAATAAAAATTCAAAGCAAAATATTAGAATTTTTTCATGGGATTTCAAATCCTATATTTTAGAGGGTAAATGACATATTAAAACAACATGCATAATGACTGTATTACACTCTGAAAGGTATATTTGTAAATGATGTGTTTTAATTACTTAATGCCAATAAAATAATTATAAATGCTATAGTATACTTTTTAGCAGTAATTTATCAAAAAATGAAAATATATTTTTAGAGTCCATTTCAGTAATCATTGTACTATAGGATTATATAATAAGAAAACAAAGAAACATCTATAATATTCCTTTATTGACATGTATTCAAAATCAGTAAACATGGAGCCTCCAGATTTCTTCCTGTCCAACAAAGATTAAAACAGTACAAATGGGAAAATTTACCCCTGATGGATTGTCTTTAAAATTAATTAAATAGAATTAAATTTAAATTTAAATTTAAATTATAGGATAATAGTTTGAAAGCTAGAAGGAAACCAAAGAGGTTCAATCCTCTTGGAGAAACTCAGGTCTTCTTTATATCCTGCGTTTTTTAATTACATCATGTAAAAGAAAAGGAATACTATAGTTAAGATTTATCATAGGAAAATATTTTTAATAATAGTAGCATTTATATAGTACTTTAAGGTTTGCAAAATGTTTTATATGTAATGCCTCCTTTTATCCTTAGAACAACTCTTGAAAGCAAGTGCTATTATTATTCCCATTTTATGGATGAGGGAATTGAAGCAGACAGAACTTCTGTGATTTTCCCAGAATCACACAGCTAGTTAAGAGTCTGGATTTGATTTAGGTCTTCTTGACTCCAGGTCCAGGGCTCCATCCATTGCACCTGGAAGAATTAAGGAAGTTCTCAACAGACTCTTTTTTGTTTAACCAGAGGGCAAAGACAAAAATATGAGATCTACAGGGAGACATTTCAGTTTAGTACATAAAATAATATATACTAACATGGAATTATAGACTTAGACTTGTGACATTCAAGTCTCATTTTAAATATGAAAGTCAGAAGGGTAAAATGATATGCTTGTATGTGTGTGTGCATGTTTATAAATATTCACACAATAATCATTTCTCATGTTTCCTTATATACCAATTCTTTCCCTGCTGCCTGTAAACATACTCTGCTTCCTTACAAAAGCATCTCTTCATCCTGCCTTCATCTCAAGCTCTTATCTTATATTTCTCTTTTACTTCATAACCAAAACTTTAGAAATAAAGCTGGCTATGCTTTTTATTTCTAAATCTACTTTTCTAATTCTCTTTTCATCCTAGTTTTTTTTTTTTAACTGCTTTCTTCAAATATATTATTTATTTAATTGCTAGATCCTTTTGCCCTTTCCCCTTTTTTTCATTGTCCCCCCCCGCCAATAAATAAGCAACTATTTTCTTTCCCTTCTGCCATCCTTCTACCCATGGAAGAAAAGAAAAAAAATAAAAACAATCCTTTTTTTTTTAATTTTGCATAGTTAAGCAAAGAAAATTTTGCATGGACTATATCTAAAAATATTTTAGTCCTCATCCTATTTGACCCCTCAAAATATTTGGAACTAATGATCCTTCTTCCTTAATGTGAATACTCTCCTTTGAATTTCCATGACATTGCATTTTTTTGGTGTTCACTTTATCCGTCTAACTATTCCTCAGGTTGGATCATCATCTACATTCCATCCACTAATTATGGATGAACTATGCAGTTCTGTCCTGAGCCTTGGTTTTTCTTGATTCTAAGTGAAATTATAGTTTCCATGAGTCTTGCAGGTCTTTAATTCTAGTTTTAATCTCTCTTGAGCTTCAGTTCTGCCTCATCATCTGCCCATTAAAGTCTTTGAACTAGATGCCCTATAGGTATTTTAAACTCATTATGCCAAAACAAAACTCATTTTGCCCTGAACCAAGATCTTTTAGAAACTTCCCTATTTCTGTTCAGGCCCTGAGTCAGAAAGACATCTTCCCAAATCCAAATCTCTTCTCAGACTCGTACTATCTTTGTGACCCTGGGAAAGTCACTTAATCTTGTTTGTTAGTTTCCTCATTTGTAAAATGAGCTGCATTAACTTTGCCGAGAAAACCTAAATGTGGTCATAAAGAATCAGGCGTGATTGAAATAACTAAACCACTACAATGAATCCACTCTATTGCCAAAACTTGTTGGTTCTGGCTTTACATCTTTCAATTCTGTCTCCTCTCTTTTCATGCTACCATCATTCTTATTTAGACCCTCAACACCAGGACTCCCTTAATTGTTCTCCCTGCCTTAACTCTCCTGGTTTTCTAATCTACTATCTATTTGACTGCCAGAGCATTATTTGAAATGCTTTTTTAATAACCACTTTCATCACCTTCTCAATGAACCTTAGTGTCTTCTGTTACAATTAGCATCAAATTCAAACTCCTTTGTTATTTAAAATAATTTTCAGTTATTAAAGCTTAAAATTGTACTGACTTTTGAGATAATCCCTATTTCTTCTCTTTTTGTATTCTAACAAAATTATCCTTCTCGCTTTTCTTCACAAATGACACTAGTTATTTATGTGTATGTATTTTCTCTCCCCAGAAAGACAGTTCTTTAAAGGCAAGGACTATTTGTATCCTCATCACCTAGAATAGTATCTTGCACATAGAAGGTGCTTAATAAATGTTCCTTGACAATATGTAAGTATAATAACTTCCATTCACTAATTCCTTTTCCCTTTAAGGTGAGAACTTAAATTTGAGTTCAATTGGTATAGTTTAGACAAGCTAAGTGAAAGATTAAATCTGACTGTAACTTTCATCTTGGAGACTTTCCTAATTTTAGCTTTGGTTCTAGAGTATGATAAATCAAGACCCAGGACAACTGCTGGCATCTTATTTTTTCCCAAGGTCTCTTGTCATTGTGCCACATTCCACAGTAACATAAGGGACCTAGAGAAAAAATACAGTAGGCCTTACAGTGGTACCATGTCTCCCACCTTTCATTAATCTTTTCTAGGACCCACTCCATTTACTCTTCCCTCAACATGCTTTATTTTTTGATTCACTGACTCTGATATATTTGCTGTAATCACCAGAGATAAAGCTGGAATATTCAGTACCACAGAGAGTTTTTATTTTTGTTTTAGGAGTGCTGATAATTTTTTTTTTTTTTAATGGAAACAGATTTGTTTAATGGCCTCAGTTTGATGAGCATTTTTTGAAAATCAGTCCTATAGCACCTCTAAGACTCTTCAAAAGACCAATGAAAACATTTAATTCTATGATCCTATGGATCTATGAATTCCTTAAATTTTCAGGATGTATATAAACTTCAGGGCTTGATTTTTTATGAAAGTTACTATTCTCTTGATATTTTTTTCACCTAAATAGGGTTTCAGTTTCTTCTTAACATCCATTGTTCCATCACCTTTAATTTTAAGTATCATCCTCAGCAAAGAAGATTGAAAAAAAAACCAAAATATAAATCAAGTATTCTTCATTGCCTTGTCCCCTTTCCAGTCTTCTTACATACTCTGATCAAGTGACATTGACCTTTTTGGTATTCTTCAAACAAGACACTCCCATCTCCCAACTCTGGACATTTTTACTGACTTTCCCCTATTCCAGGAAGGCTCTCCTTTATTTCTGTCTCCTAACTTTCCTCAAATCTCTGCTAAAGTTCTCTTTTTAAAAAGGAAGCTTTTTACCCCACTTAATTCTAATGCTTTCTTTCTGTTATTTTCAATTTATCCTGTGTATACTTTTTTTTTTTTTTTTTTTTTTTTGCTGAGGCAATTGGGGTTAAGTGACTTGCCCAGGGTCACACAGCTAGGAAATGTTAAGTGTCTGAGACCAGATTTGAACTCAGGTCCTCCAGACTTCAGGGCTGATGCTCTATCCATTGCACCACCTAGCTGCCCCCTGTGTATAGTTTTTATCCCTTGTTTTATATAATACATCTTCTTCTTTTCAGTTTCATACACAATAAACAGTGAATCTATAACTTCTATATTTTCTTACTTGACTCCTTCCTGTCTGTCAGCTAAGGTGAAGTGCTTCTAAGATAGTTCATCATAAAAATATTAAATTCTTCCAAAATACAGAATATAAATGTACCTTACCAGTATGTCCGTCAAGTATCACATCAAAAAATTTAAAGCATAATTAAAACTGAAAACAAAAGCTTTTAGATGAACATTTCCTAAAAGTAAATATTTCATCTAAGCAGAAATTACCTTATCTAGCATTGTAGATATGAATATATAATAAATACTTTGATATAACTATCATAACTTTGATAGTTATGATAATGATTATGAGGAATAAATTTATTTTAATTATATTTCTATGAATTAAAAGTTCAAAGAATATCAATAAATTGCTGACCATTTTGTTGTGTATCTTTATTATTTATTATTCTGGAAAAATCTAAAAGAAATATAGGAATTTAAGATACTCTTGAGGAATTTAAAATTTTATCATGTATATAAAAATAAAATACATAAAGCAATTAAAAATGCCTTTTCCATCCAATTGATTGCCAGAAACTGCTGGTTCTATCTAAGCAATATCTTTTGAATTTGTCCTTTTTCCATGATATATCAATTCTATTTCAGTAGTATATTTGGAGGGGAAAACGTACAGAATCTGGAACAAGAGGGCCTAATTTCAAATCTTGACTTTGCCCATTTTTAAGCTTTGCAACTTAGATGAATCACTGAACTCTGTCTACTGTTCTCATATATAAAATGATATAGGAATTGGACAAGATAATTTTAATTCTTTTCCACTTCAAAATCTTTGATCCCTGTGGCAGTACCTTAGGGTTAGTCTCTCATTACTTCTTACTTTTATTATTAGAATGCATTGAACTCTTTTCTCTACTTTCACTAACTCATTCCCACCTTTTCCTTTACTCCCATTCATCCTGAGTACCCCTTTCAGGTTCATCTTCCTTCAGCACAGATCTAATTCATTATTCATATCATGTACTTCAAAAGTTCAGTTTTAGCTGATATGTCCTACCTATTGATGCTGATTACAAGATCCTCTTCACCTTAGTTATGTTTTCATGAGTTTCTGTAGCCAAAAAAATTGTCACATAGGGGTCAAATCTTTTTATACTTATTTAGGCTAACATATCAACTAAGCCTTTACTGGACTTATAATTGACATTTATATAATATCTTGGTAGGGTGCTTTCCAGATATTTCATATGAATTAAAGGTAGAAATAAAGTAGGTACTACTTGCATTATCCTACATAGAAATTGAGGCTTGGAGAGATGAAGGGACATGCATGGCTACACAAAAGCATAAATGACAAAAGTGGTCTTCTATGTAGTCTTTTCATATGTTGTTTCTGTTATTCCGTTTTTAAAGTCGTATCTGATTCTTTGTGATTGTATTTGGGGTTTTCTTGGTAAAGATAGTGGAGTAAGTTGCTCTTTCATTGTCCAGTTCATTTTACTTAAGTGTTAAAGAAACTGAGACAAACAAGGATTAAGTGGCTTTCCCAGGTAACTCAGCTACTAAGTATCTTCACATATGCTGTGGTCCACTCATACTGGATTATTTTATCCTGTGTATAATTGGTTTATTTGATAATTGCTATGGTATCTCTTTAGGTAATTCTAGAGATGTATGCTTTTTTCAATGGACAGAATATTTTATTGCATATTTTTACGCCCTATGAAAACTCTTCAGATCTCTCCAAGCTAGCAACAATTTTTCTTGAGAACAGAGAGTATATATTTCTTTTATTGTTACTCACTACTTATCCTTTGTCAAGCCTCAGCTCTGGATTACTTCCATCATCTATGTCATCTTCTCCTAGTTACCTCCAACTTTAGTTCTTTTCCTCCCAAACTACATAGTATTTAATTGCTTCTATTTGTTTTTATTCTTTTTATTTATTCTAAATATAAATTTACATATGTCTTTGTGTAATTATGTATTTATACTCATACTTTTCCCCACCTTATTAGAATGTAAATTTTTTGAAAATAGAGGCTATTCCACTCTTTGAACTAGTACCCCCAACACCTAGCATAGTGCCTGGTGGTAGGTACAAAATACATATTTATTGATTGGTGAAGGTGACTTTGTGAGGAAAGGCAAGGTTTGGGAAAGAATAGGTTACAAAGGGATTTAAGTGACAAATGTGAGTTTTTATTTCATCAATGAGGCAGTGTGAGGATGGGGAAGGAGATTTTGGTTATTGGAGTCAAGAATAGGATTGTAATTATTGTTAGACCTAGATTTCAGGAAAATGGCAAGAATATAGAAGATGATTGAAGGAAGGAGATAATTGTGGTAGTGGAATTATTTAATCTTATTTCCAGAAATCCAAAAGAGAGTTTGATGAAGGTCTTAAAAAAAAGTAGTGATTGTGTAAATAGTAAGAAGGAGCCAAGAAATTTTATGCAGATAGTAATGACAGTATTTGACAATTAACTGAAGAATTGAGCATAATGTTGAGACTACAATCTTGAGACACTGGAAGGATGGTATCCCTTTATTGAAATAGGGAAATTCAGAGGAAAAGATTCAGGAGGAAAATATTTTGTATTATGTTGGCAGATTGTGGCATCATTTACCTAGAAAGTGATAAACCTACAAAGCTAATTTAATCTTGAGATAAGCAAATATAAGAATAAAAGAGAAGCCAGGACAGAGCATTGGAGTTTGCCACAGCTACTAGGGTTAAGTTTTATATCTCTCCTAGTACCCAACCCAATGTTCTGTACTTGATGTAAATAGGATCATAAAATTGAGAGTTGGAAGAGAATCATCTAATGATTAAAGTACATCCACAACCTTCCATCTGGCCTCCATTCCCTAAGCTTATTTTTTCCCCCCAACACCTGAGAAAAATGAAATCTAGAGTCATTTTACCATTGAGTCATTAATAGCAGAGCTTCTTTGAAAATGCCGATCTTTTTCACATTGTATTACATTTCTATGTTTGTTTTGGTTTTTCACCCTAGCTGGACAGGTACTATGCTTATGTATGCTGACATACTGACAGTATTTGTACAGGATGACCAGTTTCAATCAAGAAATACAAATTTTTGTAGCAAAGAGCAAAATAGCCTTTGATTTTCATTCAATATGGTTACTATGAATAGACATAACTGGTTTCTAATTTTGTATTTTAAAAATGTAATACATGCAATATATGAAAATTGTGAAACTACATTTATCCTAGTTTACCCTTAAAGCAATTTTTTCACTCCTAAATGTGCAAATGTTATTAATAACTAGTTAATATTAATTTTTATTATATTGAAATAATTGAACAAATTCTCAGTATTCCTCAAAGAATCTAAAAATAGCAATTTCTTTTCAAGTCTTTATGTTGAATGGATTATCAGTAAAGTTTTTAAAATTTAATTTAAATCTGAGTAGTTATGAATTCCAAAATAGTATGTTTTGAATTTCTACCTTTCACAGTTTAACTATATAACAGTTCAAATTATTTTGTGTCTGTGCTTGTAATTTATAAATTCATTACCATGCTTCATTTGTAATTTTAATATCCTAATCTTGTTTATTGCAGTTTTGGCAGAATTGTTCGAAAAGTTTGTGTTGCATGTCACTGAAAATCCATCTGACTGCTATTTTCCCACTGTTCAATATAAAGGTACACATTTTACTTCCATTTGTAATGTAAACATTTATCTATGCAATTTAATAAGAGCAGTAATATTTTTTGAGAAAAAAAATTGAGAAAAGAATGATGTGTAGAGATGAAGTCATATTTTACAGGATTAATTAATATGGAAACCATACACTTCAAATGGTAGGCTGAACCTGTACATTTATTGATGTAAGGAGCTCCCCATGAGTAAACTCTAACCAACAAATTCAAAACTGTGTTACAAATTAGTCTTAAAAAATTGCTGGAGGCACTGAGAGGTTTAATGAGTTTTTTAGCCATATTATCAATATGTGTCAGAGGCAGGACATGAACTAACATTGTCTTAACTCTACAATGAGCTCTCTCTCTTTTATGCTTCCTCTTAGAGATAACATTGAAAATTAAATTTAAAAACCTTATTTTAGCTGGATTTTTGAATAACCTTCACTAAAAATCTTACCAAATAATTTTACCAATATCAAAATAAACTATTTTTTTCTTTCCTTTTTTTTCTTTTTTTTTTTGATTAGACATTAAAAATTATGGGGAAATTGAAAAAAATAGTAATGATATGTAAGAATATAAGGAGGAATTTAATAGTTTTCAATCCTTTCATGACCTTTTTTCTCCTCTTACCATTTTTTTTCTTAGTTTGACAGGTTTGAGGTAATAATTTATGGGCTGTTTCACTTTGTATTTTTATAGAGAAGAGAAGGAAATCAGCATTTATTAAGTGCTTACCATGTGCCAGGTACTATTCTAAGTACCTTATAAATACTGTTTCATTTATTCCTTACAAAAATCCTGGGAAGTAAGTGCTGTTTTTAATCCCCATTCTACAGTTGAAGCAGTTAAGGCAGACAGATTAAGTGACTTGCCCAAGTTCACACAGGTAGTAAAATAGATAAGGTCAGATTTTATTTCAGGTCTTTTTTTAACTTTAAGCAAATAATATTAATATTAGTTAGCATTTATGTAATACTTTAAGGTTTACAAAGCATTTTATAAGTATCTCATTTTATCTTCACAGCAACCTTGGAAGGTAGAGGCTCTTATCAGCATTTTACAGATTCAGAAACTGAAGCAAATAGAGATTAAGTGACTTGCAGATCACACAGCTAAAAAGTGCCTGAATCTGTATTTTAATCCAAGTCATCCTGACTCCAAATCCAGCCCTGTATCTGCTATGCCACTTAGCTGCTTTTCCCCCTTTTTTCAAATGGCTGGTGATACTTTGAGAGAGAGAGAGAGAGAGAGAGAGAGAGAGAGAGAGAGAGA
>JAJPUD010000886.1:316342-328458 GCA_023553655.1 Myrmecobius fasciatus
GAGAGAGAGAGAGAGAGAGAGAGAGAGAGAGAGAGAGAGAGATTTACTTATTTATTTTGGGGAAGTAAGATTATTTGTATCACTTATCCTCTTAATTCTTAGGGAATGAGTTTAAATTTAACATTTCCAGTCAATTTGGATGTTACACATCAGGTTTTTAATGCAAAAATTTGAGAAAAAAAGTTTTCTTCTTTCATTTATGTTTTGTGTGTGTGTATGTGTGTGTCTTTTTTTAAAAAATATATATATAATCAGATGTGTATTTTTTTCTTTTGTAATTTCATCTTTCCCATAGCTGGTTACATACAAAGTCAAATATATACTTGTACAAAATATAGTTTTATATTATCTTCTTTATTTTTTTAGAACCACTTTTGATAGTTGAATTATTTATCTGTTTTAAATTTCTTCTAGTATATGATGTGAAATCTGATTAAAATGTATTTTCTGCCAAATTGCTACCCTCTTTCTTAACTACTCTTAGTGAATAAACTCTTCTTCTAGTCATAGTGGGAGTTTGTCACCATTCTCTTAATTTTAAGAACTACCTTTTAAAAATATTTGTTCTTTTATACATTTGGATAAAATCGTATTTAAATCCAACAAGCTTGAGAGTTGTTATATTCAGTCATTTTAAATTTTCCTGTGAAATCTTATTTTTTCCTTACTCAATTTCTCATCTATTAGCCTTTTAGTTAGGTTAGCTCTTCCCTGTTGAGTACATTTTGGCATTTAATTTATTAATAATTCATTCTTTTTTAAAGTTTCCTATTTTGTTGCCATATGATCTGAAACCATATTTCCTAATGATTTTTTTTATTTCCCTTTTTTATTTTGGATTTTAGCAATGTTTTTCCCTTCCTCATTTTTTCATTTCAGTTAATTTTTTTTCAGGTTTATTGGTCTTCATAGTACTTTGTTTTATTTATTGCTATCTTTAAAATTTTAGTCCCATTATTTCACCTTCAATTTAAAAAAATAATCTTTGCTTATTAATTTACTAGACTTAGAAGTTTTTTAGTTGTATGCTCGATTTATTAGTACTGTCTAAGCAATACCTTCTATCTCCTTCCTTTTATCTTGACCTATTGAAATTAGATCCATCTTAAGAAGTCAAAAATCTGTTTTGATGAAACTTCCCCTGACTATTCCAGTAAAAATTAATTTTCCCATATAATTCCAGTGGCATAGGTATATGTGAAATGTCAAACATATGCATTGGATATTTTCTGGAAAATTTGAGGAAGACATAGACAATGGTGAGCTGTGAACTACTCCCAGCAGAATTTGTATTTTCTACCAACGTTGACTGATGAAAATTACTATCTTTTACATTGTTGTAATTTTTTGTATATAGTGAACAATTAGTGTTTCAAGATGCATGTTTTCTAAATACTGAACAAGATAGATTACTCAATGAAAATTCTTGTATTTTCTGCCCTTCTATATCATTTCCAAATCCTGCCAAATAGTATCTCAGATTTTAGCTTTTCAGCTTGTTTTCTGGGCATATATTTATAATGAATGTGAATTAAAATTCCTTAAAGGCTATAACTTATTAGTGCTACTCACTAGAAAAAGCAAAATAACTTCCTGATGATTATTTAATATTTAATTTGATTTTATGTTGAAGTTGATGATATTATTGTTAGCCTAAGGCTCTAGATATTTTCATGATTTATCACTGTTTTTGGTGGTGGTGGTGCAAATTATCTATTTACCGCAAATAAAAAAAAATTAATATGAAAGGTGTTCTAAAAGAAAGCCTGATTAAATAAATTCAGTGTTTTTCAAGTTTTTTAAACTGAGAAATTTATTATCTTTTTTAAAATGACAACTTTTCAAACTCTCAGGTAACTGAAATTAGAATAACTATCCATCTGTTGCTTCTCTCAAGATTTCAATCTATTATAAAATTTGCAAATCTAAAAAAAAAAATAGCCAGACTTTATCCCCTTCAAGATATAAGAAAAGAACAGATCAAGTTTTATACATTTGTAATTTATAATTTCTTATACTTGTCTGCACAGCCTTGATTCCATTCTGGTATACTAGTTTCTTTGACTGCGAGAAAGAGGATTTTTTTTTTTTTCTTGTTAAAATTACTAGTTAGAAAATAAACTAAATGGCTCTTTTGGAAAATTAATATTTTTCACCTTAAAATTCTTGGGAACCAAATGTTCAAAACACAACAGGTAACATTTTTCTCTTCATTGAACTCCAGTCATATATTACCAACTGCCTACTGGTCATTTCATTTGGAATGTTCTGGCAGTGTTTCAAATTCAAACTGAAATTGAATCAGTTATGTTTATCTCCCTTCCTACTCTCCCACCCCCACTCCTCACACCTTTAAACTAATATATTTCTTTGAAAGGTACCAAGGATACCAATTTTACATTCATTCAGATTTACAACCTTAGGGGCATCCTTAGTTTTCCGCCTTGTTATTTTAATATATCGACTAATTTACCAAGTTTTCTCATATCTGTATCCCCTACATCTGTCAAGTTAGTCCCCTAGAGTCATGTAATACAGCTATCACTCTAGTTCAGGTCCTTGTCAGTTTTTATCTGAGACATTGTAGTTGCATTGTAATTTGTCATCCTGAATCAATAAGTCCCTTCTCCATTCTGTTCTTCACTTAACTACCAAACTGATTATCCTAATATTCAAAAAGTACTATGACACACTCTCCTATTCAGTAAACTCCAGTGACTCCCTTATTATCTAGAGAATCAGTATTGGCATTTAAATCCCTTTAGAACTTGGCTTCAGTCACTCTTAACTGTATTATTTCCTTTTGCATACACTGGATCCAACTAAATTGGCCTTCTTTCCTGGTCATCATGTGACAACACTCTATCCCTTCTATGACTTTTTCCTCTACTGTTCCTCATGTTTAGAATTTATTTCTTCCCCACCTCCATCTCTCAGAATCTTACTTTCCTTCAGGTCTCTCTCAAGCTCTTCTTTGAGGTGTTTTCTGTTTTAACAAACTGATAGCTTCTTTCCTTCTCCTCACTTTGTATGTTTTATGTATACATAAATATTTCAAAAATGAAAGCACAAAGAGTGTTTTGGCTCACTGTCTTCCTGATGAAAAGTTTAAAAAAAATTACCTTTCAACAAATATAGGCAATAATTTAGAAAAAGAAAAAGTTGATAAATATCAAAGATAGTTCCTGCTTCTTCAAATATGGATTTGTCCACCAGGGGAGAAATTTGTCACTCTACTGAAAATCTATTTTTCTGCAACATAACCAAGTGCTAGACAGAATCAATTTAATTTTTTTTCTTTCTCTGTTCTAAACTCTGAACTAAAAATAGAATAAAGTGAAATGAGTGATTTTACTGCATGCTAAATATCTTTCAACCAGTTTTGTTCTTCAGCTATCATACGTTTAATGCTTTTTCTTTCTAAAGAATATATTTTGTAAAATTTCAATACAAATTTTGCTTAAATTAAACAGGTAAATAAACATGACACACAAACACATAGCATTTTGAATGGATACTTTTAGAACTTTATTTTGCTATCCTTTTCACAGTGTCTTCAGGGAATGAAAATAAAAAGTTCTATTGTTTGACTTTACTAGTAAAAAGATTTTTAAAAATTCTTTTAGAAAATAGTTAATGAGTATGGACTATATGTAGATATCTGTAATAGATCTTTGTTTTCTTTTTGTAAAAGACGGATGACATCAGAGATCTCGATTTGTGGGTAAATTGGATTTAAGTGAAGTGAAGTTTTACAAGGTCATCATTCTTACTGTCTCTTTCTAAGTCATTGAAGTCCAATGGCAGGCCAAAAGTCAAGATGACTGATGATGACCCAGGTTGCAGTGGATCACTTTGCCATCTTTGATTCCTGACCACTATTTAAACACTGTTAGTTACCTTCATGGTCATTGGAACAAATTGTTTTCATCCACTTATTCCACTTGGGAAAATCTTCATATGCCTAGGATAGATGTCCATCAAATTCATCAACAGATTTGAGGCCTGTCAGTTTTCCTCAACTTGGTTTAGTCATTACAATGTGTGTAATAAACATTGGGAATACAAAGTAGACCATGATCTCATTCTTTTTTTTTTCAGTGCTTAAACTATATTTAGATACATCATATATAAAATTCAACTAGAATTTATTAAACATATACTTTATACAAAGAAAGATAATCTTAAATGGGTTTTTTTAATCTCTTTGAGTGATAGGACTTGGAATAAGGAAGAGTGACTTGATGTCAATAAAAAACTGACCTTGGAGTCAGTACTCAATACATCAATCAGTTGCCAAGTAGCAAGCATATACTAGTGCCAAAGACTTTTTTTTTTTTAGGTTATAGGGGTATGGGTATAAAGAATAAAACAATCTGTACTTTTGAGAAGCAAATATATGCATTTACACACACACAATGCATACAGTATACAGAATTATTAAGTGAAAAATATAAGAGTAAACAAAGTAGTTAAATACTGAATAGATTAATAGGAAAGGTACTAGTTGATTATCTGAGTGGAAATCAAGTACTTCATGTAGATGGTAGTTCTTGAATTTTCTTTTAAAGGAATAGAGGGATCCTCTGAGGAAGAAGTAAAGATAGAGTTCATTCAAGGCATGAGGAAAAGCCAGTATAAAAACAATGGAAAGAAATAGACTGTCCTGTATAAAGAGAGGGAAGAACAGTTTGACTGGTTTGTAGAGGGGCAGTAAGGGGATGTCCAGTGAGGTATGAAAAAGATCAGGGCCAGATTGTGTAAGATTTAAAAATGTAAACTAAGGACTTTCTATTTTAACTTAGAAAAGAATACGTAGCCATTGGAGTTAATTTAGTTGAAAAGGAGTGTAGGGAGGAGGCATTAGATGGTTATATCTGTACCTAAAGAAAATTCCTTTTGGGATGTAGTGGTGAGAGACATGAGTTAGGCAACAATTGGATGCTAGTGGAATAATCTAGTTGAGTGGTTAAGGAGCTCAATTAAAGTGGTAGCTGGTTGGAATATGAAGATAAAAATGGCATGATTTGTTAATAAACTGGATATTTGTGGTGAGAGACAGGAATTGAGGATAATATCAAGGTTATCAACTTGGGATATTAATAGTACCTTGATATAAATACAAATTTAGAAGAGGAGTTGGTTTGGGGGCAAGGGCAGGAAAGATAATTAATTTGGGGCATGTTGAGTTTGAGATATCCCCAGAAGATCCAGTTTGAAATGTTCAATTAGTGATACAGGACTAAAGCTCGGAGGAGAAGCTATGTAAGGTATTTAGCTGTTAGAGTGACTATGTGACTCTGGATCAGGCATTTAATATCTCAGTTCTTTAATGCTATAAAGTGCAGAGCAGATTCTGGCCTGCATTGAAAGTGGGAATTCCTCACCAGAAAATCATAGGTCTGGATAAAAAAAAAAGTGGGGAGTGTATTAGAGGACAAGGTATTATGTTAGGGACTGGGAAAATAAAGAGAAAAACAAAACTTTCTCTTACCTCAAGCTTCTGTTCTCCTGAGAATCAAGGAATAGGGGTCAGCAAAGGTATATATATGGTTGAGTCATTTTTTTAGTTGTGTCTGACTCTTCATGATGCCTTTTGAGGTTTTCTCTAAAAAAATATTGGAGTGGCTTGCCATTTAGTTATTCAACTCATTTTACAGATGAGGTATCTAAGGGAAATAGATTTAGATTAAGTGACTTCCCTAAGGTCACATAGCTATTAAGTTTCTGAGGCTAGATTTGAATTTAGGAATATGTCTTCCCATTTTCAGGCGTAGTACTTTATCTACTGAGTAACCCTAGTTCCCAAAAGGTATATATACAAGTAAATAAATACAAAATGTATGAAAAGAACTTTATTCATATAGTTTAGGTCTCCATCACAGAATTTTTTTAAAATTTATTTTTAATTTTTTTATTAATACTTTTTATTTGCAAAACATATGTATGGGTAATTCCTAAACATTAACCCTTACAAAGCTTTCTGTTACAAATTTTTTTCCCCCCTACTCCCCACCCCTCCCCTAGATGGCAGGATATCCACTACATGATAATTACGTTAGAATACTTAAGAAATCGAATATATGTATAGTTATTGCATCATTTTTTGTGCAGGAGTCTATCACAGAATGTTAAGAGGGGGAACAAAGACAGATATAAGAAAAAGACCAAGAAGAAGACCTTAAGAAAAAATATCCAGTGATAATTTGGTTTCCTCATGATCTACTCTTAATTCCCTTAATTTCTTTTTCTTCTCTTTTTGCTAAAGCTAGCATTTCTAGTACAATAGTGAATAGTAATGGTGATAGTGGGCAATCTTGTTTCACCCTGATCTTATTGGAAATGGTTCTAGTTTGTCCCCATTACATATGATGTTTGCTCGTGGTTTTAAATAGATACTACTCATCATTTTAAGGAAAACTCCTTTATTCCTGTACTCTCTAGTGTTTTTTAACAGGAATGAGCATTGGGTTTTGTCAAATGCTTTTTCTGCATCTATTGAGATAATCTTATGATTTTTGTTAGTTTGATATAGTCAATTCTGCTAATAGTTTTCCTAATATTGAACTAGCCCTGCCTTCCTGGTATAAATCCTAGTTGGTCATAGTGTATTATCCTGGGGATAGCTTGTTGTAATCTCTTTGCTAATATTTTATTTTAGATTTTGGCATTAACATTCATTAGGGATATTAGTCTATAATTTTCTCTTATTTGGCCCTACCTGGTTTAAGTATCAGCACCATATCTGTGTCGTAAAAGGAATTTGGTAAGACTTCTCCCTATTTTTCCAAATAGTTTGCATAGAATTGAAATTGTTCTTTAAATGTTGGGTAGAATTAACATGTAAATCCAGCCAACTATGGAATCTAGCACAAAGATGCCACTTACTTTGTTGCTTTCTTGATTGACAAACAAAAAATTTCAAATATTTTGTGAAATTATTATTATATTTTTCTATATTGAAATGTTTTTAGTCAAACTAATTAATTAGTATATATTAAAACAATGATCTCAAAGTCCTTATTGTGTCTTTCTGATCTAACTTGCACATATACTTGATGGGAGGAGGATATTTACATGCACTAATTACCATATTTTTCCATTCCTTTATTCACATCATGAGAAATCCTTTAGATGCTAGAAAAAAAAATTCTCAGTAAATATATTGAATGTGATAAAACATGATACTCTGTTCCCTTTTAGTTAAGGAAACTATACTCTCCTAAATTATTTTTTCTTCATAACTTACATTGAGATTTCTTGGCAAAGATTGCTGGAATTGCCATTTCCTTCTCCAACTCATTTTACAAATGAGGAAACTGAGGCAAACAGGCTTAGATTAATCAACGGGCCCAGGGTCACACAGCTGTCTGAGGCTAGTTTTGAACACACGTCTTCCTGACTCCAGGTTTAGTGCTCTGCGCCACCTCATTATTATCCTAAATTATAGAATGTCGTAAAGGATGACACCTTGTAAAGAGTTTGTAGAGAATAAAGAATATATTTCAGATGTAACACTTAGTAATATTTAATCTTTGAATATAGCACATAAATAGGAGTATGGATTATTTTTTTAAATTTAACCTGTAAGTTATATGAAATATTTTTGCTTTTAAATATTGGGATAAATGAACACTTTATATTAGATTCCACTCAAAAATCTTGAATATTGGGGTATTATATTTTCCTAGATAAAAGTGCAGTATTTTGAGATTGTTTTCATCTTGACATTTGTATGTACTAGAAAATATATAGCTCTGTAAAATAGAAAATAAATCTAGTATCATCACATTTTCTTTTTAATGTGATTTTAAATGTCATTTTGTGATAGAAAGTAATTATGTGAAGCTTTAGGTTAAGTTATTTGAAAATAAAATGAGACATTTAGAGTACAAATTGATCAGTGTTTTCAAAATTCACTTTAAAATATGTAAAAATATTACTTTCATCAATTTTCAATTAAACATGATTATTCAGGCTTTAATACATTTTTATGACTTACTTTTCTATTGTTTTTTAGCTACTGATGCAGATGTGAAGAATGAAAGCCTTTCATCTGTGCAGCAGCTTGGCATTAAAATGACTGTCAGGTATACTTTTGGAAACTCTCTCGTGTATTTCTTGATTTTGTTTTCTCTGCCTGTAGTATGTTTAATAATATTTAATTTGACAGCTCACTATTTTGTATTATTAAATCAGAGTTCATCTTTGAGAAAATAAAAAGTTGTTTTTTAAAAGTATTGGCATATCATTAAATTATCTTTGCAAACTATAACTGTTCATCATTATTCTAGAAGCCAATTGAGACATGTTCAAACCTGTATCAGTTCTTTCCAGAAATAACATTTTTTAATCAGCAAATAATAGCAGAGTCTTATCTATTTTCTAAAAATATAATTACTTCTAATTAGCATTCTATGGCAATGAGCGCAAAATAAATGCACAGATTAAAAATGAATGAATTGGAGTTTAATTGGGATTCATAATTTTTAAATTTTACTTCTACTACAGAATAAATAAGCATAATGTTCTGACCTGGTAATTAAGAATACTGGTTTTCCTGACACTTTTATATAAATCACCTATGTAAAACCAGGATAATAGACTTTTTGCCTTCAGAGGATCAACTAAGATTACTTGTATGAAAGCATTCTGAAAGCATGAAGTCTTACAAAATTTTTTAAAATTTTTAAAATCATTTCTTGCTTTACCCTCTCTGTCTTGTTCTCAAGTTGGGTATTCTGAAACAGATAACATGTAGGTATTCTTCAAAATCTAATAGGGCTTTAATTCTAGCCTTCCAATACTTCATAAAATCTGTTATATCATGGTAATATCTTCTCTGGAACTGCTACAGCTTTGAACTACCAAACCTATATTTCGCTACTCTTATACTTCTTGAGAGCAACTGACATTTGCTGCCTCTACTTTCTCACCACTCTTTTACTGTTTAATCCCTTGCCATCTGGCAGTCATTTCCACCACTATTCTGAAATTCCATTCTCAAAAATTCCCAATAACCTTGTAATCCAAAAAATTATTCTCAGTTTTCCTTTTTGACCTCTCTCTATTATTTGAACCATTTTCCTTCTTGAAATACTTTGATCTCTTGGCCTTTTTGACCCCATCCTAGCTTGGTTCTTTTATCAGTAGCCATAAATCTTTCATTTTTACTTCTTTTCCTCCTTTTGCCTTCTGTTAATATTCTTTAAGACTCTCTTGTTGATTCTCTCCCTTCATGGGTATTCAGTAGCACTGCAAACTCAATTTGTCTCAAATGGAACTTCTCTTCACCTCCTCCTCCACAACTTGCTATTCCTCCCAACTTCCCTATTGATACTATTACTCTATATCTTACCCTGTTTCAAAATTTCACTGTAATCACTATCTCTTTTCAAATTCAAACTATTGCTACCTCATTTACTTCTTTTTTAACTGATCTTCATGCCTCCCATCCTTCCTTCCTTTAACCAGCTCTATACATTACTACTGTGAGATTGCTCTTCCTCAAAAGTATTACTGATGTTTAAAAATCTTTAATTGCTTCCCATATCCTAAATACAAAATCCAGACACCCCACTGGTATTTAGGGTTTCTCCAAATGATTTTAAAATATTTTTATTTATTTCATTATATATTTCCCAATTATATGTAAAAAATTTTGTTATGATTTTTTAAAAAATTAAGTTAAAAATTATTTTTCCCACCCACCCAATCTTTGATAAGGCAAGACATTTTATTTTTTTTTTATTAATACTTTTTATTTGCAAAACATATGTATGGGTAATTCCTAAACATTAACTCTTACAAAGCTTTCTGTTACAAATTTTTCCCCCCCTACTCCCCACCCCTCCACTAGATAGCAGGATATCCACTACATGATAATTATGTTAGAATACTTAAATCGAATATATGTATAGTTATTGCCACACATCATTTTTTTGTTCAGGAGAAATCATATCTATAAGAGAGAATAATCCGATAAAGGAAATACAATGTAAGGAAACATCAATAGAGAACATGAAAATGTTATATTGTGGTCCACACTCTCTGGGTGTATATGGCCTTCTTCACTGAACAATTGTAATTGGTTTGAAGCATTTCATTGTTGAAGAGAGTCATGTCCATTAGAACTGATCCTCATATAGTACTGTTGTTGCCTTGTACAACGATCTCCTGGTTCTGCTCATCTCACTCAGCATCAGTTCATGCAAGTCTCTCCAGGCCTCTCTGAAATCATCCTATTGGTCGTTTCTTACAGAGCAATAATATTCCATAGCATTCATATACCATAATTTATTCAGCCACTCTCCAGTTGATGGGCATCTACTCAGTTTCCAGTTTCTAGCCACCACAAAAAGAGCTGCCACAAACATTCTTGCACATGTGGTGCCCTTTCCTTCTTTTATGATTACTTTGGGATATAAGCCCAATAGAAACACTGCTGGGTCAAAGGGTATGCACAGTTTGATAACTTTTTGAGCATAGTTCCAAATTGCTCTCCAGAATGGTTGGATCCGTTCACAGCTCCACCAACAATGCATCAGTGTCCCAGTCTTCCCACATCCCCTCCAACATTCATCATTATCTTTTCCTGTCATTTTAGCCAATCTGACAGGTGTCTAATGGTACCTCAGAGTTGTCTTAATTTGCATTTCTCTGATCAATAGTGATTTGGAGCATCTTTTCATATAATTATAGATAGTTTTAATTTCATCATCTGAAAATTGTCTGTTCATATCCTTTGACCATTTATCAATTGGAGAATGGCATGAATTTTTATAAATGTGAGACAAATCTCTATATATCTTAGAGATGAGACCTTTATCAGAACCCTTAAATGTAAAGATGATTTCCCAATTTGATGCTTCCCTCCTAATCTTGTCTGCATTAGTTTTGTTAGTACAGAAACTTTTTAACTTAATATAATCAAAATTATCTATCTGGTGTTCAGTTAAGAGTTCCAGATCTTCCCTGGACATAAATTTATTCCATCTCCACAGGTCTGAGAGGTAAACTATCCCATCTTCCTCTAATTTGGTTATAACATCACTCTTTATATCTAGATCATGAACCCATTTAGATCTTATCTTGGTGTGCGGTGTTAGGTGTGGGTCCAGGATTAATTTCTTCCACACTAGTTTCCAGTTATCCCAGCAGTTTTTGCCGAATAGTGAATACTTATCCCAAAAGCTGGGGTCTTTGGGTTTATCAAACACTAAATTGCTAACGTTATTACCTAGCTTGTCCTGATATCCTATTCTATGCCACTGATAGACTCCTCTATTTCTCAGCCAGTACCAAATAGTTTTGATGACTGCTGCTTTATAATATAGTTTTATATCTGGTACAGCAAGGCCACCTTCATCTGTCTTTTTTTTTTCATTAATTCCCTTGAAATCCTTGACCTTTTGTTCTTCCAAATGAACTTTGCTACTATTTTTTCTAGATCTGTAAAATATTTTCTTGGGAGTTTGATTGGTATGGCACTAAATAAGTAAATTAGTTTGGGTAGTATTTTCATTTTTATTATATTCGCTCGGCCTACCCATGAGCACTTAATGTTTTTCCAATTGACTAGGTCTAATTTTATTTGTGTGGAAAGTGTTTTGTAGTTTAGTTCATATAGTTTCTGACATTTTCTTGGCAGATAGATTCCCAAATATTTTATGCTATCATCTGTTATTCTGAATGGAATTTCTTTTTCTATCTCTTGCTGCTGAACTTTGTTGGTAATATATAACAATACTGATGATTTATGTGGATTTATTTTGAATCCTGCAACTTTACTAAAGTTGTGAATTGTTTCTAGTAGTTTTTTAGTTGCTTTTTCTGCATCTATGGAGATAATCGTATGGTTTTTGTTAGTTTGGTTATTATTATAATTGACTATGCTGATAGTTTTTCTGATATTGAACCAGCCCTGCGTTCCTGGTATAAATCCTACTTGGTCAAGATGTATTATCCTGGAGATAACTTTCTGTAATCTCGTTGCTAAAATCTTATTTAAAATTTTTGCATCAATATTCATTAGGGAAATGGGTCTATAGTTTTCTTTTTCTGTTTTCTCCCTACCTGGTTCAGCTATCAGCACCATATCTGTATCATAGAAGGAA
>JAJPUD010000886.1:328858-381023 GCA_023553655.1 Myrmecobius fasciatus
GCCCCTCTAATTTACTTATGATGTTACTCCTTATAATTCATGGTACATGGTCTATGATGTTGGTCTGTGCTCAGTCTCTGCTTAGTTGGTCTGTGCTATCCAGTTTTCCTAACAATTTTTGTCAATGGTGAGTTTTTACCCTAAAAGAGTGGATCTTTGGATATATCAAATATTAGATTATTTATTCTATATTAGGTACCTAATCCATTCCTCTGATCCATCATAGTATTTCTAAATACCAGGTTAATCTTATTATTACAGCTTTGTAATACAGTTTGAGTTCTGGTACTGCTAGGCACCTCCTTTTACACTTTGTTTCATTGATTTCTTTGATATTCTTGATCTTTTTTTCTTCTAGGTAAATGTTGTTCTTATTAGTTTTGGTAACTTGATTGATGTGATATTAAATAAATTAACCTAGATAGAATTGTTTGTGTGATGAATATTTTGTAATTGTCATGGTTTCTGGCTTTGTTTTTAGCAGTGTTTAGTTGTTTGCAGTTATCTTAATTGGCATTTCTCTTCATATCTCATGCTGTTAGGTTTTATTAGTATTATATAGAAGTGCTGATGATTTATGTGGTTTCATTTTATATCCTATAACTTTGTTGAAGTTGTTAATTGCTTCAACTACTTTTATTTGATTCTCTAAGGTATCTAGTTATATATACCATCATGTCATCTACAAAGAATAATAGTTGTTTCCTTTTGAACTATTTTTTTTCATTTTTTTCTTGTCTTATTGCTGTAGTTGGCATTTCTAGCACAGTACTGATAATAATAGTAGTGATAATGGACATTTCTTTCACCCTTGATCTTAGTGGAAAGCTGCAAGTTTATCCTCATTACAGATAATACTTACTCATGATTTCATTAGATAGATGCCACTTATCCTTTTGACAGACACCATTTATTTCTGTGCTTTCTATTTTTTTCTTTTTAAAATATTTTTCCCCAGTTACATTTAAAAATAATTCTTAACATTCATGTTTTTTCTTCAGTTTTGAGTTCTAAATTATATCTTCCTTCAATCCCTATCCCCTCCCTGAAATACTAAACCATTTAATATAGGTTGCATGTGCAATCATATAAAACATTTCTATATTAGTAATTTTCAACTTTTATTGTTTTTAATAAGAACAGATGTTATATTTTATCAAAAGGTCTTTCTGCAAAAATTGATGTAATCATATAATTTTTTTTTGTTATTGACATAATTATTCTGATAGCTTTCTTAATGTTGAACCAGTTCTGCCTTCCAAAAATTTTACCTGGTCATAGGGTATAATTTTTGTGATATAATTTTATATTCTCCTTGTTGGTATTTTATTTAAAATTTTTATATTAATATTTATTAATGAAATTGATCTATAGTGTTCTTTCTCAATTTTTGCTCTTCCTGTTTTTGGTATGAAAATTATATTTGTATCATAAAAGGAATTTAATAGGATTTCTGCTTTATCTTTTTTCCCCCAAAGTACTTTAGATATTATGAGGATTAATTGTTGCTTAACTATTTGGTGGAATTTACTTGTAAATTTTTTCTTAAATTTTTTTCCTTAAATGACTCAGTGGATTGTTCAACTTCTTTTTCTAAGATTGAATTGTTTAAGTATTTCTTCTGTACAGTTTATATTTTTGTAAATGATAATCCATTTCACTGAGCTTGTCACTTTTACTGGCATATAATTGGGCTAGATAACTCCTTAAAATTGCTTTAATTCCATCTTCATTGATGATACATTTACCCTTTTCATTTTTGATAGAGGTAATTTTGTTTCCTTCTTTATTTTTTTCTAAAACATATTTACCAAATGCTTATCAAGTTTGTTTCTGTTTTATAAATCTTAGTTTTATTCAATTTTTTACTTTCCATTTTATGGTCTTCATGAATTTTCAGAATTTCCAATTTGGTGTTTAATTGGAGGATTTTAATTTTGTTTTTTCACTAGTATTTTTTTTTCCTCAGTTTAATGCTTAGGTCATTTATCTCTTCTTTTCTCTTTTATTGAAGTATTTGCTTAATGATATACATTTTCCCCTAAGAACTGGTTTAGCTGCATCCCACAAATTTAGGAATGTTATCTCATTGTTGCCATTCTCTTTAATGAAATTTTTTATTGTTTCTGTATATTTTTTGAAATACATTAGTTTTAAATATTTATATAGTATGTTTTCTTTGCTCCAATTACATGTAAAAAATGATTTTTAACATTCGTTTTTAAAAATAGGAGCTCCAAATTCCTTTCCTCTTTCTCTCCCTCCTGCTCGTTACTGAGAAATCAAGTAACTTAATATAGATTGTGCATATGTATAGTCATGCAAAACATATCCATATTGCTATAAAACAAAACACAAATCTCAGCCTCCCCCAAAAATAAGTTTAAAAAGTATGTTTTGATCAACTTTCAGACTTCATCAGTTCTTTCTCTCAAGATGGAGAACATTTTTCATCAAAAGCATGGATAACATTGTACTGATGAGAATAGCTAAGTCATTTTCAGTTCACTGATTATTGTACATTATTGCTGTTATTATGAACAATGTTCCCCTGGATCTGCTGTTTTCACTTTGTATTATTTCATGTCTTTCCAGGTTTTTCTGAGAGCATTCTGCTCATCATTTTTTATCGCACAATAATATTGTATCAAATCGTATAGCCGAACTTCTTTAGCCATTCCTCAATTGATGAGCATCCCCAAAATTTTGAATTCTTTGCCACCATTAGATATTTTTTATAAATATAGATCCTTTTTCCTTTCTGGTTTTTTTATCTCTTGGGAACACAGCTCTACTAATGATATTACTGGATCCAAGTATATACATAGATTTTTTTTTATTAAAGCTTTTTATTTGCAAAACATATGTATAGATAATTTTTCAACATTGACCTTACAAAGCTTTCCGTTACAAATTTTTTCACCCTAGTTCCCACCCCATCCCTAGATGGCAGGAAGTCTACTACATGTTAGTTATGTTAAAATACTTGACAAATCGAATATGTATATACATATTTTTACAGATATCTTGCTGATAATTTGCAAGAAAAGTCGGATCTACAAGAAAAAAAAATCTGAGAAGGGAAACATGATGCAAGCAAACCTCAATAGAGAGCATGAAAATGTTATGTTGTGTCCACATTTCATATCATCCTCTCTGGGTGTATATGGCTTTCTTCACTGAACAATTGGAACTGGTTTGAAACATTTTGTTGTTGAAGAGAGCTATGTCCATCAGAATTGATCATCATATAGTCTTGTTGTTGCCGTGAATAATGATCTCCTGGTTCTGCTCATTTCACTCAGCATCAATTCATGCAAGTCTCTCAGGCCTCTCTGAAATCATCCTGTTGGTCGTTTCTTATAGAACAATAATATTCCATAACATTCATATACCATAATTTATTCAGCCATTCTCTAATTGATGGGCATCCATTCAGTTTCCAGATTCTAGCCACTACAAAAAGGGCTGCCACAAACATTCTTGCACATGTAGGGCCCTTTCCTTCCTTTAAAATGTCTTTGGGAAATAGGCCCAATAGAAACACTGCTGGGTCAAAGGGTATGCACGGTTTGATAACTTTTTGAGCATAGTTCCAAATTGCTCTCCAGAATGGTTGGATCCTTTCACAGTTCCACCAACAATGTATCAGTGTCCCAGTTTTCCCACATCCCCTCCAACATTCGTCATTATTTTTTCCTGTCATGTTAGCCAATCTGACAGGTGTGTAGTGGTACCTCCAAGTTGTCTTAATTTGCATTTCTCTGATCAATAGTAATTTGGAGCACCTTTTCATATGCCTAGAAATAGTTTTAATTTCATCATCTAAAAATTGTCTGTTCATATCCTTTGACCATTTATCAATTAGAAAATGGCTTGAATTCTTATAAATATGAGATAATTCTCTATATATTTTAGAAATGAGGCCTTTATCAGAACCCTTAAATATATGGTGTTCAGTTAAGAGTTCCAATTCTTCTTTGGACATAAACTTATTCTTTCTCCACAGGTCTGAGAGGTAAACTATTCTATGTTCCTCTAATTTGCTTATAATATCACTCTTTATATCTAAATCATGAGCCCATTTAGATCTTATCTTGGTATGTGGTGTTAGATGTGGGTCAGGCCCTAATTTCTTCCATACTAGTTTCCAATTTTCCCAGCAGTTTTTGTCAAATAGTGAGTACTTATTCCAGAAGCTGGGGTCTTTGGATTTATCAAAAACTAGGTTGCTATAGTTATTGCCTAGTTTGTCCTGTGATTCTATCCTACCACTGAACGACTACTGTATTTCTTAGCCAGTACCAAATGGTTTTGATGACCATTGCTTTATAATACAGTTTTAGATCTGTACAGCAAGACCACCTTCATCAGCCTTTTTTTTTTTCATTAATTCCCTTGAAATTCTTTACCTTTTGTTCTTCCAAATGAACTTTGCTACTATTTTTTCTAGATCTATAAAATAATTTCTTGGGAATTTGATTGGTATGGCACTAAATAAGTAGTTTAGGTACTATTGTCATTTTTATTATATTCACTTGGCCTACCCATGAGCATTTGATGTTTTTCCAGTTGGTTAGGTCTAACTTTATTCATGTGGAAAGTGTTTTGTAGTTTCGTTCATATAGTTCCTGACTTTTCCTTGGCAGATATATTCCCTAATATTTTATATTATCAACAGTTATTTTGAATGGAATTACTTTTTGTATCTCTTGCTGCTGAACTTTGTTGGTTTTATACACACACACACACACACACAGTTTTAATAGCTCTGTGGACATAGTTTCAAATTGTTCTACAGAATAATTAAATCATTTCACAACGCCTCTAGTAGAACATACTGTCTCAGTTTTCCCACAAGACCACTAACATTTATCATTTTCCTTTTCTGTTATAATTAGCCATTCTGATAAGTGTGCAATAGTATCATAGAATTATTTTAATTTGTGTTTCTCTCATCAGTGGTGATTTATAATATTTGTATATGACTATAGAGAGTTTAAATATTTTCTCTGACAACTGCCTGTTCATATCATTTCACCATTTATCAATTGGGGAATGGCTCATATAAAAAACATTTATATATGCATATGTATGTATGTATTAGCCATTCCATAATATATTTAACTCAGTGTTTTTATATATTTGAGAAATGAGGCCTTTATCAGAAAAACTTAATGTAAATTTTTTTAAAGTTAAAATTTCTAATTCTATTTCCCTCTATCCTATTTTCCTCTGGTTATATTACTGTCTTTGTTCTTTTATCTTGTCCATCCTCAAAAGTGTTTTGCTTCTGACTACAATCTGTCCTCCTTTCTATCAGCACCTCCAAACCTTCTCTTATTCCCTTCTTCTCCTACTATCCTATAGGATAAGATAGATTTCTATACCCAATTGAGTGTATTTGTTGTTACCTACTTGAGGCAATTCCAATTAAAATAAAGTTTATACACTTCCATTGCCTTCCCCATCTTCCCCTCTAGTTCTTTTGCAATTCTGCCTTTGCTTTTTAAACTTTCTCCTAGTGAATTCCTCTTTTTTTTTACTTCTTAATTTTATTTTTAGATAATAATTCTTTCATATTAAACTCAGACCCATCCTCTATGTGCATTTTTTCAGTCAGCTTTAATGAGAAAATTCTTAGGAATTACATATATCATCTTCCCATGTAGGAACAGAAACTGTTTAATCTTATTGATTATGATTTTTTTTTCCTCTTCTTTTGAGTCTTTTATTTGAAAATCAGATTTTTTACTCAAATCCTTTCATTAGAAATTATTGAGTCTTCTGTTTTACTGAATACCCATCTTTTCCCCGGAATGATCATATTCAGTTTTGCTAGGTGTTTGTAATCCTAGGGTCTTTGCCCTCCAGAATATCATATTCTAAAAGCTTCTAAATCTTGTATTATCTTTACTGTGCTCCATGATATTTAAATTATTTCTTCCTAGGCTTATTACATTATTTTCTTCTTGACTTAAGATCTCTAGAATTTGCTGAGGCAATTGGGGTTAAGCCCAGGGTCACACATCTAGGTAGTGTTAAGTGTCTGAGACCAGATTTGAACTCAATATCTCCTGACTTCAGGGCTATTGCTCTATCCACTGCGCCACCTAGCTGCCCCAATCCAATAATTCTTAAATCATCTATCCTTAAATCTATTTTCTAGGTTGCTTGTTTTTCCAAAGAGATATTTCACATTTTCTTCTACCTTTTTTTCATTCTTTTGTTGTTTTTTTAAAACTTCTTGATGTTTCATATAGTCATTAGCTGCCATTTGCCTAATAAAAATTTTTAAAGAATTATTTTCTTCAATGAACTTTTGTATCTCGTTTCCATGTGGCTACTTCTACTTTTTACAGAGTTCTTTTCTTCAGTCAAATTCTGTATATCTTTTCCCAAGTAGCCAATTCTGCTTTGTAAGGATTTATCTTCAGTAAATTTTTGTATATTTTTTTCCATTTGGTCAATTATACATTTTAAAGCATTTTTTTCTTCATTGGATTGTTGTGCTTCTTTCCCCCCCACTATTTGGCCCATTTGTTTTATAAGGTGTTATTTTCTTCATTATTTTTGTCTACTTTATGAAGCTATTTACTTTTTTTCATGATTTTATCACATTATCATTTCTGTTCAAAATTTTTCCTCTGCCTCCCTTATTTGATATTTTACTATCCTTTTTGGGATCTTCTAGAAATTTTTTCTGAGCCTAAAACCAATTCATCTTTTTTTTTTCCTTTAGGCTTTGGATATAACAGTTTTGACTTTGTTGACTTCTTCTGAGTTTTTGTTTTAATCTTCTGTCACCAAAGTAGCATTCTGTGCTCATAATTGTTTTCTGTTGCATACTCATTTTTTTCAACCTTTTTTCTTGACTTTTAACTTTATATTAAAATTGTTGGGCTCTGCTCCCAAGGTAGAGAGGTCACAGTTCCAAACTTCAGGGTTTGTGCCCCTTCTTTCAGGTCTCTAAGTCTGTAAGCTTTCAGCTCTTTCATGATAGTATGATTTAAGGAGAAGTATGTTACTGTTTTCCTAGCCTGTGCCCTGGTCCCTAAGTGATCACACACTCTTTTATGTCTTGCAACTATGACCAGATTCCCCACTTTGCTTTAGCTGCAAACTCTAGTGTGCTAGTGCTCCTCCTTACCCTGGTACTACAACCCAAGACTATGACCTCTGTCCCCATATGGGCAATGTAACAGAATCCTGCATCCAGTACTAGCAAAGGAGTCCCTGTAATATCCTTTGAGTAGTTTTCTGATCCACTTAACTGTCTGTGGTGTGAGATTTCCAGAAATAGCCACTGTGATTGCTTATTCAAGTCACCCCAAAAGCCTGTTCACAGTTTCCTAAGGTGTAGACTTAAGTCTGGTCTAAATTGTACTCGACTCTCAAGCTGGTACAACAGACCTTTCCTGTCAACCTTCTAAATTATCTTTGGCTAGAAAATTCTTTACCCTTTTGTGGATTCTGCCACTCAGAATTTGTTTCATGTTGTTATTGTTATGGTTTTTTTTTAACTTTTAAAATTGACTTTTCAACATTTTAAAGGTTCTAATTTTCATTTTCCCCCATCCTTATTTCTCTCCCTGACCTCATCCTCAAGACAGTGAACAATCTGATATAGTTTATATGTGTGCAGTCATATTAAACATATTCTCTTGGCTCTGTTCAATTCACTCAGCATTAAATATATAATATATGTATGTATGTATTAGCCATTCCTTAATATATTTAACTCAGTGTTCTATATATTATGTATGTGTAAGACCTTCCAAGGTTTTTCTGAAATCCAGCCACTCATTTTTTCTTAATGTACAGTAGTATTTTATTGCATTCATATACTATACCATGTTTAGCCATTCCCTAATTGATGTGTATACACTCAATTTCCAGTTTTTTGCCATTACAAAAAAAAAAGGATGCCATAAACATTTTTGAACATGGGTCCTTTTCCCTCATTTATATCAACCTAGTAATGACACTACTGGATCAAAAGGTATGCACAGTTTTATATCCCTTTGGGCATAGTTCCAAATTGCTCTCCAGAATGGTTGGATCATTTTTACAATTCCCCCAACCATACAGTAGTGTTCCAGATTTCCCACATCCCCTCCCAGTTTATCATTATTTTTCCTGTCATCTTAGTCAATTTGCTAGGTATAAAGTGATACTTAAAAGTTGCTTTAACTTGCATTTCTCTATTCAGTAATGATCCAGAGCATTTTTCATATGACTAGAAATGGCTTTATTTTCTTTATCTGAAAATGGTATGTTCACATCCTTTGACCATTTATCAATTAGAGAATGACTTGTATTCTTATGAACTTGGCTAAATTCTCTAAATTTAATATAGTTTTAGGTCTGGAGTGACAAAAAATTTTCTCCCTGTTTTATAATCCTTATTCCTTAGAACTAAAGTTAAATTTTCCCTATCCTTCATTTCTCTTAGTCAGCTACCAAATTCTTCACCATAGTATTTCTAATATTCAAGATGTCTTCATCATGGTCAGAGCCACCATTCTTTTTATTACTCACAACATGGACTTTTGAAGTAACCTCTTCACAATTCTTTTTTTGTCTCTATCCTTTTCCCTTTCTAAACCTTTCTATACACCTGTTGAGATAAGCCTATGCATGCCTTAATGTAGCTATGTGACTCCTGCTCAGAAATATTCAGTGGCTCTCTTTTGCCTATAAAGTTCAAATCCATTTCTCTCTAAATCTTAGCTCTCCACAAACTCTTTGTTTTATTGCACTTGGGAATCTTGGTTCAAATCTGTTAGAATTAAGAATTTTTTAAATTAGCTTCTATATTTATTAATCCACACTAAATAGACTTTAGTCAATTGTTTTCTAATGCATTTCTCATTTTAAATGTTTGGTGGATTCATGTAGATATGGTAAATTCCTTAATCTACTGAAAGATGGTGCTGAAAATGATCTTACTTTGGTGTTAAAGCATTCTGAGAGATTTCTGAAGCAGCAGCAAACAGCAATAAAATCTCCACTTCGTATCCTTTCAAGTAAATCTTATAAAAAGAGCATTTCTATGATTTCCTGGATTCTTTTTCAAAGCACTTTAAATATTTTTAAAACATAACTTTTATCTACAGTAGTCAACTTAGGTTTAATATGCCCAAAGCACCGACATTTAATTTAGAATTTTGTCTTTCTTAAAAGTATTTTTCTTGAGGCAGCTAGGTGGCACAGTGGATAGAGCATCAGCCCCGAAGTCAGGAGGACTTGAGTGCAAATCTAGCCTCAGACCCTTAACACTTCATAGCTGTGTGACCCTGGGCAAGTCACTTAACCCCAATTACCTGGGGGGGGGGGGAAATTCTTAATGTACTTATTTGATTTTGATTTTTTTCTTAAAGTGGTCCCTTCATTAGAAATTGTTTATAGACTTGTTCAGGGAAATATTTTTATTTTAGAAACTCCTATTTCCATGCCTTTTCACAGATAACTGCAATGGTTTTGTACATTTGCACATATTAAAAAAACATAATTATGATTATTCCTTAACAATACTCTATAGGCTGTCTACAGGGATGTTACCCTGGCCATGATTGGTTTGTATCCTCTCTGTTTCTTATAATGTTGGGTGACCAAGAGAAAACACTAAAGTTTCTGCAGAAATTCTCCAGATTGCTAACTTCTGCCTTTCTTTGGTTGCCAAGACTGCATATTTCTGTAAGTTTTATATATGTGTGTGTATGCTTATGAAAATTGTTTTCTTTTGGAAAGCCTTTAACTATGTACTTTTAATTAAGTGTGTGTGTGTGTGTGTGTGTGTGTGCATAAAACATTTTCTCAAAAAGTTTTTTTAATACCTCAGGTAAATTCGGGGCAGCTAGGTGGTGCAGTGGATAGAGCACCAGTCCTGAAGTCAGGAGGACCTGAGTTCAAATGTGGTCTCAGACACTTAACATTGCCTAGCTGTGTGACCCTGGGCAAGTCACTTAACCTCAATTGCCTCAGCCAAAAAAAAAAAAAAAAAAAAACCTCAGGTAAATTGATAGTAATGCATGCATTATTGAATTTAAAGCTGGCATTAAACAGTTTTTACTAGTAGGTTTAATGTTCATGTGCAAGCAAAAAGTACTACTTTGTGGCCAATTTTTAATATTGTTTTTCTTTGTGTCCATGATTAATATTCAAGTATAAGATTGTTAGAACATATAAGTACAGTTAGAAACAAAAAAAATTTTAAATATTTTTTGGAGATTAGTGTTTGTGAGGTTCTGACCAAATTTTGATTTTTTTAATGTTAGTGAAGAGCTATTTATGGCTTCCACTTCTTTTTTTAAAATTTTTATGGCTTTCTTTGTTGAACACGTTGATAAGTTCTTGAACTCAAAAGAATTGTGCTGTAATTTGTAATAAAAGACTAAAAAATGGTTCAGCTGGCAAATTTTACATTAAAGAATTTTTTATCTTACATGTATTTTAAAAAATCTCTACAATTTTGTCAGAATCATATGCCAAGCTTCATGAACTCTATTTTTTTAGTCTCTTACCAGCTTTTTTGCTGTTGTTTTTAATAGCAGATCATAAAGCTAATAATGATGGGAGAAGATTAAATGAATTCACATTGACACTTTTTTCATTAAAGGTTTTTATTTTCGAATCATATTTATAGATAATTTTCAGCAATCACCCTTGCAAAACCTTGTATACCAATTTTTTTTTTACTTCCCTTCCCTCCACTCCCTCCCCTAGATGGTAAGTAATCCAATATATATTAAACATCACCTTCACATTTCAAGGTGACACTATACAACAACTGCTTTCAAATCAGTAAGATTTATGTCTGAAAAAAAATCATTTCTGTAATTTTAAAATGATTTGGAATCCAAAGGACATGATTTTGTTCAAGTTCATGATTTAAATGAGCTCCTCTAAAATATCTTTGTGAGAATAAAAAGATATGTTTATCTAATTAACCATCACTCAAATAAAATATGACTTTTCTGAGGGAAGAAAAAGGGGAAAGGAATAAGCACTTATATAGTACCTACTATGTGTCATGAAGTGTGATAAGATTTTTTTTTTCATAATTAATATCCCATTTGATCCTTATAACAACCCCATAAGAAAAAATGCTATATTAACTTCTATTTTTTAAAAGCATAAGTTTACTCATTCCTTTATATAACTTTATTAGTTCTTATTAGTCAGATCTTCTGGTTAATAGAATTAATCTATGTATGTTTCTCCTTTTTAAACAATTAGAATTCTGTAAAACACCATTAAAATGAAAACTACTGTATTTTTAATTAATTTACGGGGATATGAGAATAATACATAGTCAGCATTTTTATGAATTTTTATCACTATCTACTATTTATAAATGTACACTATGAATATAATTCTAAACAAAAAGCATCACAGATAAGATTGAAATTTCCATTTATGTGTTGTCAGATATCTGTCCATACTTTGAAATAATCTAAAAAATTTATTGAGTAATAAAGTTAAAATCATATTTGGCCTATGCTAAAATATCTTTAACCTTTAAAGTATGAATTATTTCAGTTTTTAACTGACATATTTCCTATGCTAGGTATTGCAGACAATATAAATATATAGGATAGATCACCTTTATACTAAGAGAACTGATAGTTGATGAGATCAAAGAAAATTTTAGAAATGTTTTTATCTCATCTTTTAGGATTCCATTAGCATCAAGGGCATCCTTTTCAGAAAATATAGTTAACAAGACTGATTTCATTCGTTTTACTGGACTTCTTATATTGAAGATGATTGTTTTTAATTCAGCATAAAATTATTCTAGTCCAGGAAGCCACAGTTGGCTAATATGTTTGTTTCTTGTTTGTGCATTTGAAGAGTTTTTATCTCCCCCAATTTCATTTTTTCTCTGCTGTATAGTGTTTTTAATTTTAATTTACACTAAGCTTCATAATTATAATACTTAATATATTTCATTTCTGTACTACCACATTAGTTGCAAAGCAACAATTTAAGGAATAATGTAAAAGGACATAAACAAGTATATATTGGATTTAGCCAACATTTTTACTAATTCTCAGTTTCTCTTTTTCACTCAGAAATACCTGCCTAGTGATATCTCAGAGTCTGGCATACATCCCATATATTTTTGTGGAGCCCATTATATTGAAATGTTACTGAAGACTGAGGTTCCTCTTGTCTTTTCAGCTTTCCACATGTCTGGATTCACCCCCTCACAGGTAAACACTCCCAGAGTCTTACTTTGTTTAACTGATAAATCAAGGAAACTTTTAAAAATTCAAATTCTCAAAATGTTGGTAATCTATAGAATTATTTTTTGTCAATAATATATAATATGGAATTTTGGACTAATTGACTGGTAGAAGTCCTTACAATATTAATTAAAGATTTTCTGATTCTGAGACTGTCACAGTTTGAGGAAAGTAACCTGGAAAAATCACTAAATGACTTAAAAAAACATATGTTCTAATCCTTGCTCTCTTAATAACAGTTACTGGCTTAAATTAGACTAGTCACCTATCTTCCCTCTGCCTCAGTTGCCTTATGTGTTATGATTTCGTAAGTATATTGGGGGGGTGATGCTTGGAAGGGGAAAGTAATTTTGCATTCATTTTTGCATATACCTGGGTTCATCATATTTTATTGCCTTTAGGAATCAGGCTACTGTGTTCCTAAGTATCAGAGCTTAATTAAAAGCAAGTAAATAAATAACAACAAAAACTAAGTGTTAACACTTAAATTTTGCACTCTCTTTCTACATAGTGAGTCTCCTGTGTCTTCACTTGAACTTTTTAAACTCTGATGTTCTTAATTTTTCACTCTTTTGCTTCCCACAGCTAATCAATTGCTGAGTTTTGTCATTTCTACTCCCACAACATCTTTTATATTCAATGCTTCTACTCATACAATCTTAATGTTGGTTAAGGTTTTCATCACTTCTTAACTGAACTGTTACATTGAATTGCCAGTTGATCTCTTTGCCTCAAATTGTTCCTTTCTCCAATATCTCCCCTACACACCTACTAAAGAATTTTTCTCACTTAAATTCAAAGCTGACAAGCACTCCCTGTTCAATAAAATCCACTGAATATCTATTTCCTCTTTGATAAATTAAATTTATCTTTGGCTTTTAAATTTTTTCACATCCTGACCACAATCTTTCTATGTAACCTCATTATATATTACTCTTCTTCCTTTATTCCTTTTATTCTTGTGGTCCACCCAAACTGACTTTCTCTGTTTCTCATACACAGCATTCTGTTATCTCCATGCCTTTGCATTTGTCCCTTTGCTTGTAAAGCATCCCTTTCAGAGAATCCCTTACTTCTTTCAAAAGTCAGCACACCCACTACTTTCCCTACAATCTTTCCACTTGCAAGTATTCTTCCTTCCTCCCTAAATACTATGTATTTACTTTATATATTCTTATATATGTACACACACATTGCTTTCTCCAGAAGAATGCAAACTCTTTAAGAACCAGAACTATTTAATTTTTTCATCCTCCCAACTTAGTATACAGAACTATGTTCTGTTATGCACAAGTGTATAACTACATAGGGTACCCTTAATAAATGCATCTTGATTGATTATTGATTTATCTTTTGCCTAATATATCTGGATTGGGATTTGTAGAACCTGAGTATGTTAGAAACAGTCATTTGTATGTGTACAGAGAAGCAGAAAGTTCTTTTCTGTCTTTGAACATGTATAGAAATTTAAAAAAATGAATTTAAATATGTATTTTTCATAAGCATTTCTTCCCGTTATGAATTGCCAGATCATATTTCCACAAGAGTTGCTCCCAACTCTTATGTGATTGCTGAAAAGTGATGGGCTGAAAGCAGAACCAGTGGCCTGCTTGCCCTCCTGCCTATGCCATTGTGTGGCACTGTATTAGGAGTCGAAGATACAAAACCAAAAGTGAAACAATTCTTGCCCCCAAGAAGCTTATATTCTAGTTATTCAAATAGCATGTAAACATTTAAGAAGTATACATATATTTTGTCTCTGTCTCTCTTCTTTCTTTCTTTTCTTTTTTTTTCTTCTCTCTTTCTACAAAGAGAAATCAGATCAAAGAGAAAATACTATGAAATCCAGAAAGAAATATTTAAAATACTAAGGTGCTAGTCGGAATCACACAAAATTTAGCAGTTGTAATCTAAAAGAATAGGAGGACTTGGAATATGATTCCATAAGGCAATGGAAGTATGATTACCACCAAGAATTATTGGTCAGCAAAACTTACTATATTTCTACAGAGGGGGGAAAATTAATGAAATAGGACTTTCAAGGAATTTTGAAGAAAAGACAAGCGCTGAACATAAAATTTGAAATTCAAGCATAAAATTTTGAAAACACATAAAAAGGTAAACACAAGTCAGAAATCATAAGGGATTAAACAAGTTTAAACTGTTTACATTCCTGTATGAAGAGATGATGCATGTAATTAATCTTTCAGAACTTTATCATGATTAAATTTGTTAGGAGGAGTCTATAAGTGTAATTTTATTATGTTGGTATGATCTCAAAAGGAGAAAGGAAGAGTGAGAAAAGAGGATGTATTCAGAGAAGGTGAAAAGGAAAAGAATGGGAAAAAATTGATATAAAAGAAGTACAAAAAATTAATTTATATCAAGGAGGAGTATAGAGGAGAGAGGGGGAGGAACAGGCAACACAAGCCTCTCATTTGGTGTGTGTGTGTGTGTGTGTATATACACACACACACACACACACACACACCCCCTCCCCATAATTGGGTACAGAACTTCATTTTACCCAACAGGAAAGTAGGAGGGAAAGGGTTAATGGAAAAGTTGGGAGTAATAAGTAATAAGAATAATAATGTAGATTAAGAAATTCAATGGGTGGAAACTAAACAGACTCTTGGAGAGGCAACAAAATCAAAAAGAGAAGGATATGTATAAGAGAATTGGATGGAGTGGAACACCCAGTTAGCAATCATTACTGTGGTTGTAAATGGTATGAGCTGACTCAAAATGGAAGAACAAAATGAATTAGGAACTAGAATCCAAAAATGTTATTTGTAAGAAACATATATGAAATACTAAGACATTGAGAAAATAAAATTTATTTACTTCATTGAGTAATTTATTCTATTTTGCTTTTCTACCTACATATTATAAAATTGCCCAAATCATGTATTTTTTTTCCCCTTTTTGTTAAATTCAGAAGTTCAGCTTCCTTCTCTAAGTTAAATTTAAAAGCTCCACAATCTTACGAATCACTATTAATTAAAGGAAATCTATTATCTCTTTAACATTAAATTTATACAGTTAAAGGAAATATGTCATCTGTATACCATAGTTATTCTTGAATAATGCAGATGAGATCAAGCAACAATTATGCAGGATAGGAGGGATTTTAGCTGAATTCACCTTCCAGACTTCCTTCCAATCATATTTTTCCATCAGTTTTTCTTGATTTGTGATATTTCAGACTTTAATCAATTATATTATTTTCAATTTGTGATATTTCCTGTGCTTTGATGTCTATATGAAAACTATGTGAAATCTGGTATGCTGGATTGTGTGGTATGTTGGCTTGATTGGGAGCTGAGATACCGTTTTTGGGGAGGGATAATTGCTAACTTTATCAATAGATTGAACATATTCTCGACTTTTACCTCAGTTTACCTTAATTTCAATTATATCAGTATCTACTAAGTTAAAATAAAGAGTTGGAGCAGAATCTAGTACTTTAGCTGAAATTTTTTAAAAAAAGGCAGATCTTGGACAAAGCAAAAACAAAAATAGACTTAATTAGAAGATGTATTCAGGGAAATTATATTTTTCTAAAAGTTAGCATAGACAATAAATCAGTACAAATACTATATTTTCACTTATTAGCATTTGTATGGGAGTATTTTTTAATTTAAATTTATTTAATATTTCCCCAATTACATTTAAAGCATTTTTATAATTGCTTTTATAAAATTTTAATTTTTAGATTCTCTCCTTTTCTCCATGCCCAAATCTCATTAAGAAATCACATGTAAAATTATGGAAAACATCTCACAACATGAAAGTCATGTTGTGAAAGAAAACATAGATCTGCCCCCTTAATAAAAAACCCTCAAGAAAAAAAAATATATATATATATAACAAACACAGTAACTTGATATTTCATAAACCTAGAAATCTAAGTTTTGGGTACAAGAACTTCACTGGAAAATAAAAAGTAGTCAGGCAGAAATTGAGGATAAAGTAACATACTAAATATTAAAATGAGTACATGATTTAGACATAAAGCATAACAAAGTAGATATCTGTTAACTGGGAAATGGCTTATATGACATGAATATATAAGATTTATATGAACTAATGTAAAGTAAAATAAAAAGAACCAGAAAAATGGTATTTACAGTGATTGCAATAATATAAATGGAAAGAACAATAATCAAATACAAAGGATTTTTTAAATTTCCCCTATGATCATGTATTATACTTGGTGCTATACATATATACTTATATGAATAAAATATACATAAAATGTATATCCTGTACTGTATTGTATTGCCTTATGTATCTATTTATATACATTCAAAATAAACATGAAGAAAATAAATATAAAAATATTTAAATAGTGTTTTGAAAGGGAGGACACTAAAACTTGAGGAATTCAGGAGAGGTCATGTACAAGGTGCTTGAGCTGCATTTTGAAAGAAGTAAAACAGTCTCCGAAGCAAAGATAAGGAGATAGTGCATACCTGATATAGGGGACAACCAATGCAGAGGCACAAAGAACAAAGATAAAATGTCCTATGTGAGAAGATCTTTTGAATAAGTTGCAAAGTATTGGAAGCCATATTCTAAAATCCATAGATAGCCATGGAGTTGTGGAGTAAGGAGGTGACATACTCAAATCTGTGCTTAAGTGAAAATATAGAGAATGGTTTGAAGTAGTAAGAAACTGAAGGACAATACCAGTAATACTATGAAATTATAATGATCTCTGAAAAAAAGCAAGTTTGGTCCCAAAAATCTATATAAAAATATCTTTATCCTCATATTTTTAAAGTTGCAGGACTATGGTTGTAGATTTTGAATTTAATGTCAGACTTTTTGATATTTTAGTTATGTTTGCTAACTTTTTTTCCTCTTACTCCATTTTACTCTTCATCATTCATGATGCCTCTTTGGGCAGTTAGGTAGAGGGAGATGGTTGCAAGCATAGATGATAATAAAAACAGATGTCAATAAAATTTATTTCTTAAATAGTTAAAACAAACTTGGAAGAGTCTAACAAATTGAATGTTGTTTTTGTTTGTTTGTCTTTAGATTTGTCAACAATGGATAACTCAGTGTTTTTGGAATTATTTGGACTGGATTGAGATTTGTCACTACATTGCCATATGTGTCTTTCTTGGTCCTGATTATCAGATATACATATGTATCTCTATATTAAAACATTTACAACATGATATTCTAAATCATACCCAGTCTCAGGATTTACAGGTTTTTCTTAAAGTAAGTCTATTTTTAATTTCAATGGCAACAGATAAATTTGTATTATCCTTAAGTGGAGGGTTTTTATACCATCTGTTTATCTATATGCCTTTGTGTATGTGTGTATATGCATATGCCTATATGCACATATATACACAAAAATTTATGGGGAGAGAATACACGTTTATATCCTATTTAATATATGAAATAATGTTATCAAAAGTGGGTAGACTTAACTCCTACCCCATTTTGTTTTGTTGCTGTGTATAATTTTTTATTAATAATATATATTTTAGTTACTTTCTGTTTGATAATGGTGTTAGATTACATGACAATCCAACTGTTCAAAAGAAAATCTTTGAAAGATAATAAATTTGAAAGCTATTAAGTCTCCTTTAAGTATACAATACTAATATATAGTCTGAAAAAGTTTTTCATTGAAATATTTTTGTATTTTTCATTTTGTATAATTAATTGTGAGAGTGAATTTCACTTAGAAATATTAATAAATAAATAGATGACAAAAAATAACAATTTCTTTTTGAGGAATTTTTTTGAGTAACATTTCATGCTGATAAGGTCACTGAAAATGGAATCAGAAGACAAATTAAAATAATCTGTCATTAACTAGTGGTGTGATCTTGAGCAAGTTGCCTGTGGTCTCTTTCAGTTTTCTCATTTGTTTAAAAAAAAAGGGGGTGGGGTGGGAAGGAAGTGATTATATTTAAATGATCTCTTAAGTACACTTCTAACTGGCAGAAGGCAAATATCTTGCCTTTTAAGTGTTACTTTCAAATAAATTTAATCATTTCTTGAATTACAGATATCTCTATATTAACTTATTGACTTGACTATAATTTGCTCCCTTTCTCCTAGTTTTAAGCCTACCCTTCTACTTATGTCCAGCATTAAAAAGTAGGGAATTTTTTCCCTCTTTACCTCTTTCCTTTTTTATGGGTAAAAAACATCAAAGACTATTCTTTGCATTTTGCTTTCTTTCCTAATTTAGTCATTTTCCCTCAGATACTTTGTTCATATGGAGATTATCTTAAATCTCTTATATTTCCCTTTCCTGTCTTCTATTTCTTTCTCTGCTATCCCAAGAAAATGTTTTTCCCTTTCTCACTGGCCCTTCTTATCTCTCCTGGCTTATTTCATTTTACTGTTTTATTCATTTCATCAATTTAATCATTTGACAAATATGAACAGTATTAATAATACATTTTTGTAAAAAAAAGATTGTTTTGAATTGAAGGGAAAAAAAAGAGGCAGTAAAGAAAGTGTGTCATTACGAGCACACATTACATAAAGAAAGGAGAAAAAAAGAAACTATAAGTGTAGAGGTGCATAATAGGAAAAAAATATTTCACAGACAGTACCTTCTGACGAACAAGTCATGTTGCATGCTTCCCAGAATCAGAAGGAAGGATCTATAGACACCAAAAGAATACTCAGAACCCTGCTACTGAGGAAGGTATAACACTACTAATGTACTACTACTAACATAGCCATATATAAATTTCAAGTAAATAATAAGAAAGCATTCTATCTTCCTGGATCAAGGGTTCTCTTAATCATTCTTGTGTCATAGATGCCTTTGGCAGTCTTCTAAATCCAATAGATCCCTTTTCAGAATGTTTTTAAATTCATAAAATGAAATACATAGGATGTCAAAGGAAACCAAAAGTTAATGGAAATATTTTATTATATCCAGATTCAGGGAACCCATGAAATCTATCCACAGATGACAAGTTAAAAACCATTATCCTAGATGCTATATATGAGACGAGGGGAGCATGTTTATTCTTAGTAAATTTGCCAAATGCTTTTTCAGTTTGGCTAATTTGGGAATCAGTGATACTATTATTGGAGACCCATTAACTAGGGATGAAGACAAGATAGTAGAATACAGATAATACTCAGCCAAACTCTTGCAACATTCTTCTCCAAACAACTTTAAAATAACTTCAAATTCTAGAGTAACAGAGCCAACAAAAGATCAATGTGAGCATTCTTGGAATCCAAGGAAACAAGAGGGCAGAAGGAAAAACAGGTGACATGGGGTTGAAGATTTACCAAGAGAGCACATAGATGCAACTTCAGGGGTGGGATTAAGTGGTAGTGACAGAAGCAACAGCAGTTTTGGGGAGTTTTCAAGACAGGAGATAGTATAGGATCTGGCAGATGGTTAGAAAGAGTTGATTAGACCCTGTGCTAACACTGGATTCAGGACCAGCTGCTGTTTGGAAGCTCCTTTGCTTATACCTATTTCTTTATTACAGTTCAAGAGTAGAAAGGAGCACTTTTTGTTAAGAGGAAACAGGGGCTTTAGAATCAATATTACTTTGAATCACAAGAGATCGGAATATCTGAGGAATAGTGCTGCTTGCAATCCCAAAGGAGTAGTAACTGAAGAGCAATGTCAATTGAAATCCCAAAGGATCAGGACTTTTTCCTGATTAAGAAACAGAGAACAGACTAGGGAAGTAGTAAGCACATTTCTCATCAGATCACACAATCTTTGAAGTACCAAAAACTCCCAGACTTCTGGAACTCACTGAGAAAGTAGTGCAAAAAACAAACAAACAAACAAACAAAAAAAAACCAAGAACCTGAAGCTTAGGTCAATGCATTTTCCCCCTCTTACCTCCTACATATCCAACATTGAGAACAAAATCTAACTTTAACATAAATTTCAAAGTTAAGAAATAGGCTGTAAAATGAACAAATAACAAAAAAGAGAACATACCATAAAAAGCTACTATGGAGACAGGGAAGATCAAGATATACAGACTGAAGAGAAGAATGTCAAATCAGTTACAAGAAAAAAAATTATGGCCCTGGTTGAATTTCCATTTGAGTACAAGGCCAAGGTTTGTTTCACCTTTAATCAGATTATTTGGATTCTTCCATATGCTATTCATCTCCCCTCCTGCATATGCATTCTTGAAGTGGCTTCTTCCCAGGAATGTTTGAGTCTTCCCAAGGGCTACAAGCTCATTATGAACCAAAAGAATATATAACTGCCAAGAAATTGGGTATGTTATCACTGAATGCATTAGAGAAGTACATCCAGAATAAGGGAGATAGTTATACTCTGCACTTTACTTGTTAAAATACATCTGGCATATCATTTTATTTTTTAAGAATGCTGTTTCTTTTTTTTTTAATTTTATTTTTTTTGCATGACATATGTGTGGGTAATTCTTCAACACTAACCCTTACATAGCTTTCTGTTACAAATTTTTCCCCCCAACTCTCTACCCCTCCCCTAGATGGCAGGATATCCACTACATGTTAATTATGTTAAAATATTGGCAAATTGAATATATGTATACATGAGATGTAAAATCTTTTTTTAAATTTTTTTTAATTTTTTATTAATACTTTTTATTTGCAAAACATATGTATGGGTAATTCCTGAACATTAACCCTTACAAAGCTTTCTGTTACAAATTTTTCCTCCCTACTCCCCATCCCTCCCCTAGATAGCAGGATATCAACTACATGATAATTATGTTAGAATACTTAAATTGAATATATGTATAGTTATTGCCACACATCATTTTTTTTTGTTCAGGAGAAATATCTATAAGAGAGAATAATCTGATAAAGGAAATACAATGTAAGCAAACATCAATAGAGAACATGAAAATGTTATGTTGTGGTCCACATTTTACATCCCTCTCTCTGGGTGTATATGGCTTTCTTCACTGAACAATTGTAATTGGTTTGAAGCATTTCATTGTTGAAGAGAGTCATGTCCATTAGAACTGATCCTCATATAGTACTGTTGTTGCCGTGTACAATGATCTCCTGGTTCTGCTCATCTCACTCAGCATCAGTTCATGCAAGTCTCTCCAGGCTCTCTGAAATCGTCCTGTTGGTCGTTTCTTACAGAGCAATAATATTCCATAATATTCATATACCATAATTTATTCAGCCACTCTCCAATTGATGGGCATCCACTCAGTTTCCAATTTCCAGCCACCACATAAAGAGCTGCCACAAACAAAGAATGCTGTTTCTTAAGAATAAGGGCAGCTAGGTGATGCAGTGAATGGAAGGCTGTGTCTGGAGGTCAGGAGCACTAATCTTCCTGAATTCAAATTTGGCCTCAGACAGTCACTCACTCATATTTGCCTTAGTTTCCTAATCTGTAAAAATGAGCTGAAGAAGGAAATAGGAAATCACTGCAATATCTTTGTTTAAAAAAAAAAATGGTGTCACAGAGAGTTGGACATGATTGAAAGCTAAACAACAAAATTTGTTAAAAATACTCACCGCTTAAATTATATCCAGAAGCTAATTACCAAGCTGCTGAGGAAAATTGAAACCCTTCTGTCTGAGAAATAGTTGAAGTAATTTAGTTTATTTAGCTTAAATAAAATAAAGAAAAAAAAATTATGGTTCTTCAGATATTTAAAAGATTGAATTTTAAAAAAGAAATTCTGCTTAGAACCAAAAGTCTCAATTAGAACTAATTGATGGGGGCATCTAGGTGGCACAGTGGATAGAGCACCAGCCCTGAAGTCAGAAAGACCTGAGTTCAAATCTGGTCTCAGACACTTAACATTCCCTAGCTGTGTGACCCTAGGCAAGTCACTTAACCTCAGTTGCCTCAGCAAAAAGCAAAAAACAACCAAACAAAAAAAAAATAATTGATGGAGGTTACAGAAACATTTTGACAAAACTTTCTAATGATTAGATATTAAAAATAGAATGTGTTTGCTTATTAGCTACTAAGCTCCACAACCCTGGAATTCTGTAATCATTGGATGGTTTACTCCTTGCAAAGATATCGCAACAAATGGTGGAAAGTTGGGCTCTATTACCTTAAAGTCATTTCCATCTCTGTGTCTGTAACTTAGTTATTTCCTCACTGCTATCATATTCTCTGTATGCCTGTATTACCTTCATTTCATTATTTTGCATCTCCAGCCAGGAATGCTCCCCAGCTCCTTTCTTCTAAGACTATACAAATTTTACTTCCTCTCCTGACTGTTCTAGCTTATACTGTGCTTTCCTTTCTCTGAATGATTATTTCCCTTAACTATTTTCACTAGTCATCCTGGCCTTTGATCCCACACTCTTTTGCATGTGAATTTATATGCTCATTGTATAAGTGTAACTGTGGATATCTTCCATGTGTCTGTCAAGAGTCCTCTTCTGTATTATTTCACTTGGTGATCTCATCTTCTCTATGAATTCAATTATCATTTCTATACAGATGATTCTCTATTCTATATAACTTGTCCTACTCTCTCTCCTGTGCTCCAATTATACACTATCAATCTTTTGGAGATCTCAAATTGGATGTTACATTAGGTGTAGTTATTTTTACACATTAGGAATCTCTTTTATTTTTTCTAATTACATTTCCAAATTTATATTAGTGAAGGGGAAAAACTTATATAGATAAAATTATAGGTCATTGCAATATTACATATTAAACTTATATGATCATCTTTTATTTAGAGCATATATTTACATGTGGTTATTATTATCATATAATTCCTAATGCCATGGAAGTTTTTCTTATAATGTATTTTATGAGCTCCAAAGTCCTATGCAAATGAAAGTTATCATTATCATCAGATAGTATTGACATTGAAAAGAAAAGCACTTTGTAACTCATATAATGTAAGTTATTATTTTTATGTCTGTTAGATTGAGAGCTGCTGCTACAATACACTGCTACAATACACTTCAAGATATTGAAGACATGAAAAAAGTATCAGATTTATTTTAAAGTGAAATTATATAAAGCATTAGTTTTCTTATTTTAATCCTATTTTAAAGTGAAAAATGGATTTTAGAGGTTTCATGGGTACTCTGCTATATAACATGCTTCATTTACCTTACCACTTTCTACTGCTATAGAATATCAATGTCAGTTCTATATAAGAATATTAGATCTTAGTCTTGACTCACATTATCAACTTCTCTTTTAACATTGTAAATTAAGTGGCATCTACTTAAATCTAATGCCATGAAAACATCAATAGTATAAAACCACTTTAACTTATATTTCAGCAGATGAGATCATTATATAGATACCAGATTCAAAAATATAAGGAATATGTCCTAGAATTGATAAAGCAAAAAACAAAGCTCAAAACACTACCATTTGAAGTATTCCCCATCAATTATGTAAAAGAAAAAGAAAAATAGTGATCTTTGTTGGGCTAAGAAAAAAATTATTCTCTCACCAAAAAATTTCATATTTTGAAAACTTAAAGACCTTAATTAAAATGTTCCAACCAAAGCCTGCATGTTATGGCAAAATCAGCTTATAATTACAGAAAAAAGATTAATTTCCAGCCAATCAGCAAATTGTCAAGAAATTTCTTAATCTCCAGCTGTTATTATCAGTAGATGTTGACAGGGTGAAAAAAATGCAGATCAGACAGAGGAAAATGTTTTCTGTATTGAATATTAACTTTTTAAAAAGTAGTCACTACTTTAAAAAAAAGTTCTTTGGTTAGGCTGATCTCATTCAGAAATAATTTTACTATAGTGGAAACTATGTCTGTAAGTATTCTTTCTGTACTAACCTCTCTATTCCTCTGGCCTAACCTCTTTTCATCCTTTACTTACTTGTTCATGTTGCTGGTATTTTGTAAAATAAAGGGTCTGTTGGAGTAGCTTTAATTGTTTTTACAAGTGCAATACAGGCTCTTTTTGAGCCTGTTTTCAACATTGACTTCCTTATGACAATCAGTTCAAATTTCTATTTATTTTTTCAGAACACAGTAATTACTATTACTGACTAATCCTTGTGCTTATGGCTAGGCATGTTATGTCATGCTATAGACTATTTAATGAAGTCTCTAGGGACAACCTCTTCTTTTTCACACTTCATAAGTGGTATTCTCTTCCCTCTCAGACTAGAAAGGATTTCCTTTTTCACAATAATATTTGAACCCTTAAATATTCATTTAAATACAGGTCCCTTTACTTACTCACTCCACAAGTTTCTAAGCTGTTTGTAACTAGAATAGAAAATCAGAGCTACTTATAAAAAACCCTCTTAAATGTGATATAGTGAAAATTAGGAATACCTAGGTAATGTTCTTCAAAAAAGCTTTCTGCAGATTCAGTTTAATTCAACAAATATTTAACTGTCTACCTACTGATATTTTGCTAATATCAGATTAGACCCTATGGATATAAAAACAAAAAGGAAATTTACATTCTCCAAAAAAGTCATTTTTGTTCTGTGATTTAGTATAAATAATCACCTTTTTTTGTAGAGAAAACAGGAAAAAGACTTACATAATTTTGCCTTCTCTTTGTTGTCAGTTATTACATTCCCATCAACAAAGATGCTATCTATCCCTTCTTTGATTCCTCTTTTTTTTTAATCTCAGTATTGCTTCAACTTCCACTCCCATTTTCTTTCTTTCTTTCTTTCTTTTTTTTTAATTAAAGCTTTTTATTTGTGTAACATATGTATGGGTAGTTCCCCAGCATTGATCTTTACAAAGCTTTCCATTACAACTTTTACCCCCAGGCCCCTCCCGTCCCCTAGATGGCAGGAAGTTCACTACATGTTAATAATGTAATAATAGTTGACAAGTTGTGCAAGAAAAATCCTATCTACAAGAAAAAAAAAGAAAATCAGAGAAAGGCAACACAATGCAAGCAAACATCAATAGAGATCATGAAAATGTTAGGTTGTGGTCCATATTTCATATCCCTCTGTCTGGGTGTATATGGTTTTCTTCAGTGAACAATTGGAACTGGTCTGAGACAATTCTTTGTAGCAGAGAGCTATGTCCATCAGAATTGATCATCATGCAATATTGTTGTTGCTGTGTATAATGATCTCCTGGTTCTGCTCATTTCACTCAGCGTCAGTTCATGCAAGTCTTTCCAGGCCTCTCTGAAATCGTCCTGCTGGTCGTTTCTTACAGAGAAATAATATTCCATAACATTCATATACCTTAATTTATTCAGCCACTCTCCAATTGATGGGCATCCCTTCAGTTTCCAGTTTCTAGCCACTACAAAAAGGGCTGCCACAAACATTCTTGCACATGTGGGTCCCTTTCCCTCTTCTAAGATCTCTTTGGGATATAAGCCCAATAGAAACACTGCTGGGTCAAAGGGTATGCACAGTTTGATAACTTTTTCAGCATAGCTCCAAATTGCTCTCCAGAATGGTTAGATCCGTTCACAGCTCCACCAACAATGCATCAGTGTCCCAGTCTTCCCACATCCCCTCCAATATTCATCGTTATCTTTTCCTGTCATTTTAGCCAATCTGACAGGTTCCACTCCCATTTTTTGCCTTTACCTTCTCTATCCAGCCTTATCTCATTATGAACTTTAGCATCCTAACACCATGACAGAACTGTCATACCTTTATCATTATTCTCTGTTAACTGTCCCTCCATCTTTCTTTAACATTTCTTTTAAAAATCTTAATTGTATAGTGAGTGTCCTGTTTATGCATTTGGTTCTTTTCAGACAAATCCCACTTTCTCCTCTATGTTTAAATTGTTTTCTTTTGGACTTTCAAAATGTCAGGTTTTAATGTACCCTAAACCTTTTCAGTCTATGGAACTTCACCTATCCTCCTGAATAGTTTGAAATCTGTTTTTCCCAAATATTGCATGCATGCCAGACTGTGACCAAATTTTCTCTCTTCTATCATAAACCTCAAAATGGACTGGTTAGTTTCCCCTAAATTCTCATCCATCCCAGCAACTAATTCTTCTCTGTTAGTGAGAAGCAGATCAGAACAGAATTTCCCCTTGGTTTGTTGCTCTTCTTTTTGAAAGATGATATATTATCACTAAGGTAACATAAGTTATTTTCTACTTCTTTTTTGACAATGAGAAAACTCCAGCACATGTCTGGGATTACATCATACTTTTGTATCAGGCTTTTAATATGCTTATCAAACTCCTTATCTATTTTCTCTTTTTGTCCAAGGGTCGGTCTGAAGTATACTCCAAAAATAAAATCATATCTATTTCCTCCTCTGACCTTCACTTAAATATTCTCTGTCATACTTTTGCCCCTTTGGTTTCTAAATTTCTTCAAATGAATATAAGTTCTTAATACATAATACTACCCTTCTTTGTCCCCCTTATGATTGCTTTTCTTCCAGCCAACCCTCTATCAATTTATATATCCTGTGTGTTTTGAATAAGGAGTATATCTGTTGAAATTCATAATGAAATCATGGGCTTTTTCTGTCTCCAGTGATGTCCATGAGATCAAATTTCTTCACTGCATTAAGATCTCTACCACCTCTTGTTTGCTGCCTAAACATTAGGGATTTATGTATAAATCGGTCATTTGTTATGCTGGTTCCTTTCTTGAATTTTATTTCTTGTGAATTTCTGGGTGTTAGAGCTGCTATTCATCCTTATTTGTGGCTGTTGTCTGTATTATCTCACATAAGAGATATTCATAAACAGTCTTCTTTACCTTTAAATTTCAAAGACACATAATGCTTAAATTCTTTCCAGCCTCTGTTAAATATATTCCATTTCTGGTCAGTAATTTATCAACTCTTTGTTGTAAGCTGAATCCCATTACCATCCTTACATTCTATCATCTTCATCCCTTGCCTTGAATGAACAACAATCAGTAACATATAGCCCATGACCCTATAATATTTGATTCCTTATCCACAATATGGTAATTTTTACCAAGATATTATCATAATTATTGGTAGCATTTCTATAGCACCTGCTATGGACCACATAGTGTGCTAAGAGCTTTATACTGCTATCTCACGTGACCCTCATAATAACCTTGTGAGGTAGATGCTATTATTATCCTCATTTTACAATTTAGGAAATATAGGCAAATCAAAGTTAAATGATTTACCCAAGGTCACATAGGTAGTAAACATCTAAAGCTGTTCTTGGAAGACTTAGTCTTCCTAACTCCAGATTTAACACTGCCACCTACTACTGTACTTTTTAGGTTCCACATAGAAATATCATTTGTGCAATGTGAATCACAGAAATTGATACTATCATATTTTGTTTTGTGATGTTTTAAGACTTCTCTGTAATAATTACTTGGAAACATGTCTCAATAAGACAACAGATTTTCCTGTTATTGAATAAATAAATACTGCCTCTACTTCTAAGCAAAGAATTACCAATTAATACTGTTATTCCCTCAATTATCTTACTAGATGATATCTCATCAGATACCTTCTATGGCTATATTATTTCATTCTTTTGTATACAAGTTATCTTCATCAAATCAAATAACTTGTTTCTTTTAAGAACTTTTTTTTAATTTTATTTTTCTTGAGGGTCTTCTTTTGGTCTGGTTTTATTTTTCCACAACATGACTAATATGGAAATGTTTTGTATGACTATTGAATTGCTTTGTCAATGAATTGAGATATGGAGAGAGAGAATTTAGAACTCAGAAGTTTTAAAAAGGAATGTTAAAAATTGTTTTTGCATGTAACTGGGAGGAAATAAATTACTAAATTCAAGAAAAAAAGAAAAATACTAGAAAGAAGAAAGTAGTTCACTTTAGCAAGCCACATTAAAAATTCATTTGAATTTAAGGAGCATTTTTAAACAACATGTACAGATAATTCTCTAGGCACTAGTGATATAAAAACAAAAAAGCAAAATAAGACCTGCTCTCAAAGAGCATACTATCTACTGGCAAATGCAATGTAGAAAGTAATAGATAAATTTAAAACAACTTTAGAAGTGGGAGACATAACAACTAAAGTGATCAAGATAAGCTTCTCTTACAACACTAAGAATTAAACAGTTTGCATATACAAGTGAAGATATATAAATGTCTATGTAAACAGATACATATATAAATTTATTTATAAAACATTTCTATATAAACTTGTATTTATGTCTATAGAGTTAGACATCATTAAATCTATAGATATAGATTAGCATGTCTTTATCTGTAGATATAAAATAGATATGTGTGTGAGAGACAGACTAGACTGTATGCCAAAAGGATAAGGCAGTTTGGTCAAAGGAAAATCTCATTGTTTAGAATTTTTAAATGTATTAAAATAAATTTTGTTCTTATGCCACATTGCAATTAAATATCAGCCCTGCCTGTTTCTGAAGAAAGTATTCCTATTTTACTTTCACAGTCTTTGAAATTTTATATTCTTGACTAACCTGATAAATTTTATACCATATTAAAAGGTAGCTCAAAATATGGACCTTTAGGATATACTTATGCCAAAAAAAAAAGGAATGAATCAAAGAATAGAAAGTCTAGAACAGTTAAAAAGAAGGGAAATAAAATAAGGGAAAGTTCTTTTGGGGAAAAAAAGCAGAGAATTAGATTAAAGCTAATATACTGCCATCACAAAGAAAGTAGTAGAAAGAGGAAGAGGAATTTGATTCTTTAGTTGAGAAAAGTAAGTGGAAGAATTAGGTAACTAGATTAAAGAAAGAAAAGGGAATTAATGAATTAAATAACACTAAGGAAAATAGTGAAAAATGAGAAGGTAGTATTTGAGAGTTAGAGGAGGAAAGCCAATGGAAATAAAATTGTCTTAGATTAAGCTAAAATAAAATACTGTCTTTACAAAAGAAGAGGGAAGAAATTTTTAATTTGGAGGATAAAAGAGAAAAGTGGAGCAAAATACAAACCTCATAACTTTAAAAATCCAATGAAGCATACAAATGGCGTTGAATAGGAAAACAAAACTCCACAATATGTGGCTTATAAGAAACATAACCAAAAGCCAGAGGTGCACACAGAATAAAATTGAGTGGATGAAAAAAATGATCATGCAACAAGTCTAAAAAAAACAGGATTTATATGCATTCTAAAGGACATAGCAAAAACAAAAATTCACAACATTAAAAAAGATATGGATATTACATAGTGCAAAATGGAGCTATAGAAACAAACTAATATCCTACTAAGATTAAATATTTCAAATGTCTTTGCACACAAATTGAAAAAGAGAAAAATTAAAATATTTTATAAAAAGAAAGGAAGCTATACACATAATGACAGAAAAAAAGTAATGTCAACCTATCAGTTTTGGAAAAACCTAACAAAAAGTAATATATATATATGTATATATATATATAATTGAATATGAACATATAAACTATTGTATATATGTTCATAATTGTATAATATATGTATATGTATACATGTGTATATGTACATAAATTCTTTATGGGTCATAAAGTAATACAAATAGTAATCATCTTAGTAAGCACAAAGTAGCGACTTAATTGTGAAATCCCCAAATCATAGAAACAGTTTATAATTATGTGAAAGAAATTTCTGGTTATTTTGAAAAAATAATAAAATTGATAAACATTTATTTGATAGGTCTAGAAGGAAGAATTAATTTTGTCTTCATTTAGTTTGGTTTTTTTATGTCTTCCTTCCACAGCTGTATAAGCTTCTTGAAAAGAGGTGGTTGTTCTACTTGCCACAAACCTTTCTTCACTACAATGCACCCACTACTCAGCTGCCAACATGTTTTTTCCTAAAGCCCAGATCCAACCATGTCACTCCCTAGCCCCCAACATCCTCAGTAAATTCCATTGAATCTGTCACCTCCAGGATCAAATTACAATATCCTCTTGTGTTCAAAGTCCTTAAAAACCTGCTCTCTCTCCCACATTTTCAGTGATCTTAGACTTCATTCCCTGCTATATACTCTTAATTACTGACACTGGCATCTCAACAAGATATTTTATCTCTTGATTCCAAGTATTTTCACTTGCTCTCCCCCATGCCTAGAATGCTTTCCTTTTCCCTCTTTCTGATTCCTGACTTCCTTCAGGTCCCAGCCAAAATTTCACCTTCTACACAAAGCCTTTTCTAAATCCCTTTAAGAGTAGTTCCTTTTATTATTTCCTGCTTATATGTACAGATACATACATAGCTTTATTTTTGTATGTAGCCATTTGCATGTCGTGTCCCCATTAGTTTTCTTTGTATCTCCAGAATTTTGCAGTGCCTTGCCCTTAGTAGACACATAATAAATGTTTATTGACTAACCAACTATAGAGTCTATTCTTTTAATTTCTTGTGGTGGTTAAATTTTTTTTAATTGCATTTACAGGCTATGAATATCATTTTAATCCCTTAATTGCCCTAGATTAGTCCCAGACCAAAATAAAATTATGTTGTGATTGTAAATAGGATGAAACATATTCCTACAAGAATTGTAAAATTGTGGTATAAAGGATGGCATCAGAAAGCGGTATGAAAAGCAGATTGGGTAATTTCAAGTAGTGAAAGCAAGGAACACTGGTAAGACAACCTTGACATTTACGGAGTCTCAGGATAGATATAAGGAGAAGGTCTCTAACCTGTTGAATGAGCCTACTTAAGAGGATTTATTGGGGGGGGGCATAGACAAACTATATAGCATAAAAAATGTGAATGGTTTATAATCTTGACTACTAGAAGAACATCTATGTCAAGGAAATCACAGATTCATGAAAATATAGTTTAGTCTCCTATAAAACTTTCTGCTTCTTGAAGATAGGGTATTGCATATATATTGGATGGTTGGGGTTGTGGAGTGAGGGTAATAATAATTAAAAACACTTAAGGAAAGTAATACCATGTATATGTCTATCAGAAATTTTATACTGGTATTTTGCTTTGAGACAATCAAGTTATTTCCTTCTATACTTTCAAGAGCTGTACTTTTTTGGAAGAATATTTATTGGGCTAATGTACTTTGTAATTTGGAGGAGAGAAATATCTTTAAGCAGTTGGTCTTCAGAATCAGTTCAAGACAAATTTGTATTGTTGTTTATTGAATTGTGTTTGTGGAATTTGTAAATTTTTAAGAGATATTTCTTGGGAGAATCTTGGTATAGAAAACCCAGTCATTTTATTTTAAAATGCTACCTGATGAAGGACACTGTTTTCTTCACACAAAAATAAGAGGTCTCCTAGTAATGTAACATACCCAACCTGTAAGAGAGAGAGAAAAAAAGAAAAGTAGATTGATTTAAATGCAGATATTTCAAATTCCTTAATTTGGGATTGAATTTATTTTTCAAAGTCAGTGAATTTCCCTTTGTGTTGTTTGGACAGGAGGAAGCACTTCATGGGTTTCGGGTGAGTGACTACTTTGAATACATGGAAAACTTGGAGCAGAACTATAGACCCATGCTACTGCAAGACATGAAGCGCATTCGACTGCAAAGCACATAACTCCAGAGAACTAGCATTTCAATTTCGTTTTTTAGTTGTTCTTAAAAGGCTACTGATTGTTTTATATTGGCATCCATAAAAATTCATGTTTTGTGAGTGCACATATTGTAAAATCGATAATGAGGATTTTGTGAATATAATGGTATTTTCAAGAAGGCATTATTTCAATTGATGACTTGAAATGAATTCATTTTTTCTGGGCTGCTTTTCTAGGCTGATAAATTGCTAGTAGATTGCTTTAGTGCCAGCCCTAGCTTACTTGTGGTCTTTGTGTTTTCTTGTAGTGAATCCTAAACTATGCTACCTTATTCCAATCTGGTCTTTGCTATCTAAGTGAAATATTTCTTTTAAGTTTGGTAATAAATACTGATATTGAAAATAATCAACTTGTTAGCCTGTATATGTCTATAAAAACAAGACAGTTGTTTTCTGTATTCATGACTCACTGTAGAAGAATCTGATCTCTACATGTGGAGGAATAGAAGACAGGGGCATCCTACTATCTCATTATCTCATATTTTCCAAAAGTTGGTATGTGATATTTCCATCCATGTATAAATGTTCATTTGAAAATTAAATGAAAATTTCATTTCAAAAGTTAAATTGGTTGTTCTATCTTGATGTTCATTCTATTATTGTTCTTTGATATGTTATCTTTAGAGATTGATTTGAATTGCATTTTAAGTAGGAAATTAAAGGATTGATTTCTAAATTAATTTAAGTGAATACATTATTTTTCTTCTATTTGAATGGAAGTCTGTCTTTTTTTGGCTTATTTTTAAAAATTTTTTTTATTAAAGCTTTTTATTTGCAAAACATATATATGAGTAATTCTTCAACATTAACCCTTACAAAGCTTTCTTTGTATTTTAACATAATTAACATGTAGTGGATATCCTGCCATCTAGGGGAGGGGTGGGAAGTAGGGGGGAAAAATTTGTAATAGAAAGCTTTGTAGGGGTTAATGTTAAAGAATTGCCCATACATATGTTTTTGCAAATAAAAAAATAAATATAAATAAAATTTAAAAAATACTTGACAAATCGAATATATGTATACATATTTCCACACTTACCTTGCTGTGCAAGAAAAATCTTATCTACAAGAAAAAAAATCAGAGAAAGGAAACACAATGCAAGCAAACATCAATAGAGAGCATGAAAATGTTATGTTGTAGTCCACATTTCATATCCCTCTCTCGGGGTGTATATAGCTTTCTTCACTGAACAATTGGAACTGGTTTGAAACATTTCATTGTTGAAGAGAGTCACGTCCATCAGAATTGATCATCATATAGTATTGTTGTTGCCGTCTATAATGATCTCCTGGTTCTGCTCACTTCGCACAGCATCAGTTCATGCAAGTCTCTCCAGGCCTCTCTGAAATCATCCTGCTGGTCTTTTCTCACAGAACAATAATATTCCATAACATTCATATACCATAATTTGTTCAGCCATTCTCCAATTGATGGGCATCCACTCACTTTCCAGTTTCTTGCCACTACAAAAAGGGCTGCCACAAACATTCTTGCACATGTGGGGCCCTTTCCTTCCTTTAAGATCTCTTTGGGATATAAGCCCAATAGAAACACTGGTGGGTCAAAGGGTATGCACAGTTTGATAACTTTTTGAGCATAGTTCCAAATTGCTCTCCAGAATGGCTGGATCTGTTCACAGTTCCACCAACACTGTATTAGTGTCCCAGCTTTCCCACATCCCCTCCAACATTCATCATTATCTTTTCCTGTCATTTTAGCCAATCTGACAGGTGTATAGTGGTACCTCAGAGTTGTCTTAATTTGCATTTCTTTTGATCAATAGTGATTTGGAGCATCTTTTCACATGAATAGAAAGTTTTAATTTCATCATCTGAAAATTGTCTGTTTATATCCTTTGATTATTTATTGATTGGAGAATGGCTTGAGTTCTTATAAATATGAAAGAATTCTCTATATATTTTAGAAATGAAGCCTTTATCAGAACCCTTAAATGTAAAGATGATTTCCCAATTTATTGCTCTCCTCCTAATCTTGTCTGCATTAGTTTTGTTTGTACAAAAAGTTTTTAACTTAATATAGCCAAAATTATCTATCTGGTGTTAAATTAAGAGTTTCAGATCTTCTTTAGACATAAAATTATTTCATCTCCACAGGCCTGAGAGGTAAACTATACTATATTCCTCTAATTTACTTATAATATCACTCTTTATATCCAAATCATGAACCCATTTAGATCTTATCTTGTTATGTGGTGTTAGGTATGAGTCAAGCCCTAATTTCTTCCATACTAGTTTCCAATTTTCCCAGCAGTTTTTTTCAATGGTGAGTACTTATCTCAAAAGCTGGAGTCTTTGGGTTTATCAAACACTAGATTGCTATAGTTATTGCCTAATTTGTCCTGTGATCCTATCCTATGCCACTGATCAACTACTGTATTTCTTAGCCAGTACCAAATGGTTTTGATGAGTGCAGCTTTATTATATAGTTTTAGATCTAGTACAGCAAGGCCACCATCATCAGCCTTTTTTTTTCATTAATTCCCTTGAAATTCTTGACCTTTTGTTCTTCCAAATGAACTTTGCTACTATTTTTTCCAGATCTGTAAAATAATTTCTTGGGAGTTTGATTGGTATGGCACTAAATAAGTAAATTAGTTTGGGTAGTATTGTCATTTTTATTATAATCGCTCGGCCTACCCATGAGCACTTGATATTTTTCCAATTGACAAGGTGTGACTTTATTGTTATGGAAAGTGTTTGTAGTTTAAGTCATATAGTTCCTGACTTTCCCTTAGCAGATAGATTCCCAAATATTTTATACTATCAACAGTTATTTTGAATAGATTTTTTTTTATATCTCTTGCTGCTGAACTTTGTTGGTAATATATAAAAATGCTAATGATTTATGTGGATTTATTTTAAATCCTGCAACTTTGCTAAAGTTGTGAATTGTTTCTAGTAACTTTTTATTTGAGTCTCTAGGATGCTGTAAATATACCATCATATCATCTGCACAGTGATAATTTGGATTCCTCATGACCTGTTCTAATTCCTTTAATCTCTTTTTCTTCTCTTACTGCCAAAGCTAACATTTCTAATACAGTATTAAATAGTAATGGTGACAGTGCACAGCCTTGTTTCATTCCTGATCTTATTGGGAATGGTTCTAGTTTGTCTCCATTACATACGATGCTTGCTGATGGTTTTAAGTAGATACTACTAATCATTTTAAGGAAAAGCCCATTTATACCTATACTCTCTAGTGTTTTTAATAGGAATGGGTGTTGGATTTTATCAAATGCTTTTTCTGCATCTATTGAGATAATCATATGATTTTTGTTAGTTTGGTTATTAATATAATTAATTATGCTGATAGTTTTCCTAATATTGAACCAGCCCACATTCCTGGTATAAATCCTATTTAGTCATAGTGTATGATCCTGGGGATGACTTTCTGTAATCTCATTGCTAATATCTTATTTAAAATTTTTGCATCAATATTCATTAGCGAAATTGGTCTATAGTTTTCTTTCTTTTCTTTCCTACCCGGTTTAGCTATCAGCACCATATCTGTATCATAGAAGGAATTTGGTAGTACACCTTCTTTCCCTATTTTTTCAAATAGTTTATATAGTATTGGAATTAATTGTTTTTTGAATGTTTGGTAAAATTCACATGTAAATCCATCTGGCCCTGGAGATTTTTTCTTAGGGAGTTGATTAATAGCTTGTTCTATTTCTTTTTCTAAAATGGGGCTATTTAAATATTTTATTTACTTTTCTGTTAACCTGGGCAATCTATATTTTTGTAGATATTCCTCCATTTCATTTAGATTAACAAATTTATTGGCATAAAGTTGGGCAAAGTTACTTCGAATTATTGCTCTTAATTTCCCTTTCAGTGGAAGAAAGTTCTCCCTTATCAATTTCGAGACTAACAATTTGATTTTCCTCTTACCTTTTTCTAATCAAATTAACTAACGGCTTATCTATTTTGTTGGTTTTTTCATAAAACCAACTCTTAGTTTTATTTACTAACTCAATCATTTTCTTATTTTCAATTTTATTAATCTCCCATTTTATTTTGAGAAATTCCAATTTGGTATTTAATTGAAGGTTTTAAATTTGCTCTTTTTCTAGATTTTTAAATTGTAAGCCCAATTCATTGATCTACTCTTTCTCTATTTTATGCAAGTAAGCATCTAGAGACATAAAATTACCCCTTATAACCGCTTTGGCCATATCCCACAAATTTTGGTATGTTGTCTTATTATTGTCATTCACCTGGATGAAATTATTGATTGTGTCTATGATTTGCCCTTTCACCCATTCATTCTTTAAAATTAGATTATTTAAATTTTTTTTAATAAAAACTTTTTATTTACAAAACATGGATATGGGTAATTCTTCAACATTAACCCTTACAAAGCTTTCTGTTACAAATTTTTTCTTCCTACTCCCCACACCTTCCCTAGATGGCAGGATATCCACTACATGTTAATTGTGTTAAAATACTTGACAAATCGAATATATGTATACATATTCCACACTTATCTTGCTTTGCAAGAAAAATCATATCTACGAGAAAAAAAATCAGAGAAAGGAGACACAATGTAAGCAAACATCAATAGAGAGCATGAAAATGTTATGTTGTGGTCCACATTTCATATCCCTCTCTCTGGGTGTATATGGCTTTCTTCACTGAACAATTAGAACTGGTTTGAAACATTTCATTGTTGAAGAGAGCCATGTCCATCAGAACTGATCATCATATAGTATTGTTGTTGCTGTGCACAATGATTTCCTGATTCTGCTTATTTCATTCAGCATCAATCCATGTAAGTCTCTCCAGGCCTCTCTGAAATTTTCCTGCTGTTTGTTTCTTACAGAACAATAATATTCCATAACATTCATATACCATAATTTGTTCAGCCATTCTCCAATTGATGGACATCCATTCAGTTTCCAGTTTCTAGCCACTACAAAAAGGGCTGCCGCAAATATTCTTGCACCTTTGGGGCCCTTTCCTTCCTTTATGTTTTCTTTGGAATATAGGCCCAGTAGAAATACTGCTGGGTCAAAGGTATGCACAGTTTGATAACTTTTTGAGTGTATTTCCAAATTGCTCTCCAGAATGGTTGGATCTTGTTCACAGTTCCACCAGCAATGTATCAGTGTCCCAGTTTTCCCACATCCCCTCCAACATTCGTCATTATCTTTTCCTGTCATTTTAGCCAATCTGACATAAAATTAAATTATTTTATTTCCAATTAACTTATGGTCCATTTTCTCCTGGCCTTATATTACATGTGAGTTTTATTGCATCATGATCTGAGAAGGATGCATTTACTATTTCTGCTTTTCTGCATTTGATTTTGATGTTTTTTTGTGTCCTAACACATAATCAATTTTTGTATAAGTTCCATGAACCCCTGAGAAAAAAAGTAAACCCCATTCTATCGCCATTCAATTTCCTCCAAAGATCTATCATACCTAACTTTTCTAACATTTTGTTTACCTCCCTAACTTCTTTCTTATTTTGTTGTTTGATTTATCTAATTCTGAGAGAGCAAGGTTGAGATCCCCCACTAGTATAGGTTTGCTGTCTGTTTCTTCTTGCATCTCTGTTAGTTTCTCCTCTAGGAATTTGGATGCTATACCACTTAGTGCATATATGTTTAGTATTGATACTGCTTCATTATCTATGGTACCCTTTAGTAAAATATAGTTTCCTTCCTTATCTCTTTTAATTAGATCTATTTTTGTTTCTACTTGATCTGAGATAAGGATTGCTACCCCTGCTTTTTTTTCACCTGAAGCATAATAGATTCTGCTCCAGCCTTTTACCTTCACCCTGTATGTATCTCTATGTTTTAGATGTGTTTCTTGTAAACAACATATTGTTGGATTCTATTTTAATCCATTCTGCTATCCACTTCCGTTTTATGGGAGAGTTCATCCCATTCACATTAACAGTTAACATAACTAAATCTGTATTTTCTGCTATTTTATTTACCCAAAGTTATGTTTTTATTTTCCCTTTCCTCTTTCTCCCTTCTCCCCTCCCCAGTATTTTGTTTTTGATGACCACCTTTTTCAAACAGTCCTTCCTTTAGAGCACCTCCCCCTTTTTACACCTTTCCCCTAATTTTTCTGTTTTCCCTTCTATTAGTCCATCCCTTTCTTTTCCTCCTTTCCCTCCTATTTTCTTATAAGGAGGGACAAGTATTTTTGTGAAACCAAATGTGTTTGATATACTCTTTTAGAGCCCAATCTGATAAAGAGTAAGATTCACACAGTGCTCATGGCCCTCACTTCTTTCCCTCAATTATATTAAATTTTCTAGGCCTCTTCATGAAATTTTTACCTTATTTTTACCTATTTTTTTATACTTTATTTTACCTCCATTCCCCTCTTTTTCCAGTACACTAGCCCTTCCACCTCTAATTTCTTTTCCATTATTATCAGAGTAAAATCAAATTATAACCTCATTCTTTGAGTATACCCATAGTAGAAATGTAATTCTCAAGAGTTCTTTCCTTTTTACTTTTTTATGCTTCTCTTGAGTTCTGTGTTTGGAGGTCAAATTTTTTCTTCAGATCTGGTCTTTTCATTAGAAATAGGTGAATTTCTCCTGTATCATTGAATGAACATCTTCTTCCCTGGAAGATAATACTCATTTTAGCTGGATAACTTATTCTTGGCTGTAATCCAAGTTCCTTTGCCTTTCGGAATATCGGATTCCAGGCCCTTTGATTCTTTAATGTGGAAGCTGACAGATATTGTGTGCTTCTAATTACAGTTCCTCAGTATTTGAACTGTTTCTTTCTAGCTGCTTGCAATATCTTTTCCTTGGTGCGATAGTCCTGAAATTTAGCCATGATATTCCTTGGGGTTTTAATTTTGCAGTCTCTTTCAGGAGGTGATCAGGGAATTCTTTCGATGGCGATCTTGCCTTCTGATTCTAAAACATCAGGGCAGTTTTCTTTCATGATTTCCTGGAAGATAGCATCTAGGTTCTTTTTTTTTATCGTGGCTTTCAAGGAGTCCATTAATCCTTAGATTGCCTATCCTAGATCTGTTTTCCAAGTCAATTGTTTTTCCTAGGAGATATTTCATATTTTCTTTTATTTTTTCTTTTTTTTTTGTTTTTGTTTGACTGATTCTTGAAGTCTTATTGAGTCACTCACTTCTATTTGTTCAATTTTAATTTTTAAAGTATTTTCTTCAGTTACCTTTTTTAGCTCCTTTTGTAACTGGCCAATTGAATTTTTTTGTTCATTGTAGACTTTTCCCATTTCACCAATTTTGTTTTTCAGTGAGTTGGTGTCTTTTTCATATCTCTTTTGCAGGGCATTATATCCTTCTTGCACTGATCTCAATTCATTTCCCCATTTTTCTTCTAATTCTCTTTTGAGATTCTTAATGCAGGTAAGCCTTTTGAAATGGGGACCAGCTCATATCCACCTTTGTGGCTTCCTCTGGAGTTGCTTTACCTTTAGGAATGTCAGGATCTGAGATCTGCCTTTCTTCCTCTCCATAAAAGCTGTCTATGATGAGAGCTCTCTTCTGTTTCTTATTCATTTTTTAGAGCTTGAGGTCTGATTAAAGCCGGGGACCCACTGCTGTTTCAGTTTGCCCTGGGGTAGTTCAGGTAGTTGACTTCCGGTGTGGGACTGGTTGGATTAGGTCCCTGCTAGGTCCGTGCTCTCAGTTTTTTCAATCCACCTTTTACCAAAGGCAGATCTGCCAAAGCACCTGCCTGCAAGAAAGCAAAGTGGCCCAAGCATCTATCAGGGACTTCCCAGGTGCCTAGAATCCGCCATGCTCCGTCCCAGCCCCAGTTTCCTGCCTGGCTGCACACTGGCGCCTGAATGTGGCAAGAGGCCTGATCCTGTGCCCATCTGAGACAGACCTGCTCCAGAGTTCTTCCAAGGTAATTTTTGATGGAAATGTGTTGTACTCCAAGTGTTTGAGGGAGCTTTCAGTCCAGAATCAGTTCAGAGGCTTAATATGTTCTTGGTTTGAGGGATGATCAGAGGAGCTCACAGAGAGTGGTGTCTGCACTCTGCCATCTTGGCTCCACCCCCTGGAAGTCTGTCCTTAAGAAAAATTTGCCTGAACAAGTATGGCTCAAAGCTTGTTCTAATTTATTTTCGTGTAACATAATTGTCATCATGTTTCTTATTTAGGAAGAGTCTTTAGAGTATAAAATAAAAGTACACATTAAACAGCCATTATTTTCAATAGAACCTTCAATTTAAAAAATATAAGTCTAATATTAAGATCTTATTTTCAAACTTAACTTGACCAGTTTTGCTGTAGGCTCTTCCATCTATTTTAACTTTCTCCTTTTTAACCATTTGACCAAAAAAATTGGTTTACAATAAACCCTTTTTTCTTTTTTTGTATAAGAAAGAACTTGCATGAAGTATGATTTGTGTAATATTCAGTCCTGTGAACTATTGAATATCAGACTACCAAAATCAGGATTCCTGAAGTAAATGGAAATATGACCGTAACAGGAATGTTCTTACAAAGCAGCAATAAAGTCTATCAAAGAAAATAGAGCAAGTTAACTTGACATTCTGTAAATTTTATCCATGGCTCATGTGAATTTAGCTAGAGAGTCCTCCAGATGACCTAAAACACATAGCTTTGTATACTTTCAAATTTAATTTTGAAAACCTATTCCACAGAACCTGTAATATAAGTTTATGGTTCCCTTTCTTCCCATTGTATTCCTGAATTATTGTTGTTGGTCCTAAGAAGCTTGCAGCACTTTATTTCTTTTTTAAAAGCAGCTCCACAGTAATTGGAAATATAAAATGGAAAAAGAAGAAACAATAAATTAATTTTAGAATGTTCATTGCTGCTTTTGATTGGAAACTGAGGTAGAATATAATGCACAAGAATTGCACTTTCAGAAAGATAACTTCAGCTAGAACCAGGAGACTGACTTTAATTTTCATTGAAGAAGTAAGTGAATAACTGCCTAGTGATCTGGTTAGTGAAAGGCAGTTAAAAATTATTCTAGCTCATGTGGCAGCTGTGAGTTATTTAATTTTATCAATTTCATTTGGAGAAAAAAGTGAATATGACCCACCTTTTGATAAACCTTTTCTTTTGATAATTTAGAGTTTGTAAGCCCTTAAGGGGACAGATAGGTGGTAAAGTGGATAAAGTATTGGCCCTGAAGTCAGGAGGACCTAAGTTTTAAATATGACTTCAGACATTTACTAGCTGTGTGACCCAGGGCAAATAAATTAAAGCTGTTTGCTTTAGTTTCCTCTTCTGTAAAATGGCAAACCATTGTCTTTGCCAAAAAAAAAACAAACAATAAAAAAGAAAATAAACTCGAATGGGGTCCTGAAGAGTCAGACATGACTGAAATGCTTGAATAAACAACCATAATCTCCTAAAGCAAACCAATTTATATTTCTTTTTTTTCCTTTTTTTTTCTTTCCTTTTTCTTTTTGACATGGAGTACTTGATACATTACTTATTTATGATTCAATGATAATAAACCATATTTTATGACAAGGCATTTAATCATTGGTGAATTTTTTCATAATAACATTTATAATTTTAGATAATTACTCTCACACTTCATGTTGATAGTTATTTAGGTATGAAATCAATCAGGGAATGGGTACCTGCTGGAATATCTTCTGTGTATACTTAAGAGAGTGGCTAAATATGGAGTGTTTTAGATGTTTGGTTTTATATTTACTAGAAAGCAAGGAAAATCTGTTTTCAGTAGGTCTTAACCTTATTCTTACCAATCTGTACATGTAAATGTTTAGCTAATTAGACCAAACTAGAAAGGCTTGATACTAACAAACATGGCAATATATTACCCATAATGATAGCAATTTAATTCTATAGTTTAAATACAATTACTAGTTTTATATAAATATTAAATATAATATACTCTTTTTCGTATACTTAAAAGTACTCTGACTCTATGTGCTAAATTTGGCTTTTATGTGAGACATCTAATTATTAAGAAAGTGACATAAAGAACAGGAACATATATATATACATATTTTAAAAGAAAGTTGAGGTCATGTAACCAAAAAATAAAAGATGAGATTTTCTTCAGGTCCCATTAATTGAAGAAGAAAAAAAAAGATTATTCACTAGAGGTCAAAGAATCATAATTAAAGACATGAGACAAGATAGGCCAACAAAGAAACAGCTTTATAAATTAACAGCGTAAACCACATCTATAAGGCTCTCATTCAGCAACCTCTCCTCCACAAGCTTCCATATTTTAATATAGTACACAAATCAACCCTTGGGCTTTTTCTATGGGAACTGCTGAGTTATTCCCCTTCAGCTTCATAGATCACTGATATACCTTACCCTTGTCCTTCTCCCAATGTCTCATGGCATCAGGGAGAAATTGCCTATAAGATCTATGAGTGGGAGAAAAATTCAAATAAGAAATAGAAAAGACCATAAAAAGATAAAATGATACATTTTATATATACAATTGGGTTTTGCACAAACAAATCTTAAAAAGATTAAAAGTTGTTAAACAACTTGTAGGAAATCTTTGCAAAAGTTTCTCTGATTTATTTATTTATTTTATTTCCAAAACATAAGGAGTTGGCCATCCACAGACAGAAGTTGGGAGAACAATATTGAAATAGCCCAAAGTAGAAAAAAAAACCTTAAAGTTACTGGTAAAAATTGCCATTTGAGGCTTTTTTCATATAGGACTACAACCAGGGACCTGACTCTCCCTTCTATCCCCAAATTTTTTCTGAACTTAAACTAGGTGCTGCATTAGGTAAAAAGTTACAACCTTGTCTTTGTCTTGGGGTTCAGTTCTATGTTTAATGTAATAATTTGGAAAATAGTTGACCATACAAAACTTAGATAAATCCTCTGGGGATAATCTCTTGATTTTTTTTTCCTCAAGAAAGACCTTCAATTGAGATTGGGGGAAGGTGCTAATCAGAGATTACACAACATGTTCATGTTCTTCAGAGCCTAAAATGTTGAGGAAGCCCTATGCTAATTAGAAAGTGGACACAGGTACCAATCATCTATTCTTTGGAGCTTTGAGAATTAAAAAAACATCTTTCTAGTCAGAGGGGAAATGATTAAAACATAGAGCAAATTAATTTAAATCCCACCATTGGCATGAAAAGGGATTTTTAAAATGTGTATATACTCTCTTTGGCACTCCATCATTATTGTTTATTTGTATAAATCAAGATGTTTTCTTCTAATTCCTGATCAGCCTGGATAATGTTATATGCTGGGAAAGCAACCTGCTAAATGCGAGCCCTTTTTTAGTTTCTGTATCTATATTATATTATATATATTGAAAGTCATACTAACTTTTTTCCTGTGGTATTATCAGCCCAGAGAACAAGGGTAAAATAGAAAACGTTTTTGTCTTTGAGAAGTAATCTTTGTTTTGTAATTCTAAGTTAAAAGGCAGGCAAGGAACACAAATAAGGATGATATTTTTTCCCCTCAATTTACAGAAATTTATGAACTCTTAAATTACTTTAAAACTGAATTTGTGCCTAAAATGTAAGTTCTGTACTGTGAATTTCCAAATTGTAGTTTGAATGTTTTTTAAATGCTAAAGATATATGTGAGTTTCAGGGAAACATTTTGTAAAAAAATGTTTTAAGGAAAAATAAAAAAAGGAGAAGATAAACAGATGTCTCTGAATTTTTCAAAGTCTTCTCTTTCCCCAAATAGATTTAAGAAAACAAAAAGAGAATTTGAGATTTTCAACATGCAGCACTAGATTGAGCAAAATCATTTCCTATATAAGTTGTCAACTTTGTTTTTGTTAATCAATCCCTCCCAGAAATCAAATGATATTTATATGTTTTATGTCCTGGTTGGCAAATAAGGGCATTAGGAACATAAAGGTCATTGCTTTATACATAAACAATGTAAGAACAAAGGAAGGGAAATTAGTTTGGGCTACATCTTTGGAACAGATGTTGCACTAAGAAGGATTAGAGGATAAAGATAGCCCTTAAGATAAAACTAGTCCAGTGACTACTTTCGTGTTGCCACTCAATACTATGGAAGTGGTAATAAAGCATTAGTATTATTTAGTATTATGAAATAGAAATATTTTATATTCAGTTTCAATCAACCTGAAGAAATCAAGTCAGAGATATCCATGACAGGTCACAAAAATTTGCTATTTTATGTGAATAGCACATGCGTTCAAACAAATATGATTAGGAAAGCAGTCATGTAGAATGAACATAATGCTAAATTCTGGTCTTTCAATGATATAGGAGAATTTCACCTATTTCTACTGAAAAGACCAGAAATGAACAAAAAATGTGATCTACAAACACAGAACACAAGAGAAACATAAAAAGGTAACAAGAAAAAAAAAAACTCTTGAGAACTATATTTATGTTATAGATACTTATAGAATGAGGGTTGATTTTATGAATCTATTATTACATTATGATTATGATATGATTACTGTGATTTTATGATTATTATGATATGATAAACTGAAAAAGAAATTAGAGGTAGAAAAGGGATAACACTGGAAGAAGAGGAAAAGGAGGTAAAATAAGGGAAATTACATCACATGTAGAGGCAAAGAAAACCTATAATGATTGAGGGGAAAAAAGGGAGGGGAATGAGAATTGGGTTAATCTCCATCTCATCAGATTTGGCTCAGAGGGAATAATAGACGTACTTATAAGGAAACAGGAGGGAAAGGGGGGAAAAAGGGGTGGGTTAGGGCTCTAAAGGGGAAGGATTGTTTGAGGGAAGTGGTTATCAAAAGCAAAATAGTAGGGAGGAGGGAAAGGGGATAAGAAAGAGAAAAACATAAGCTAGGGTAAATAAGATGGCAGGAAATACAGAATTAGTTATTTTAACTGTGAATGTGAATGGAATGAACTCTCCCTTAAAGTGGAAGCAGATAGCAGACTGGATTAAAAACCAGAATCCAACAATATGTTGTCTACAAGAAACACATCTAAAACATAGAGATACATACAGGGTGAAGGTAAAAGGCTGGAACAGAATCTATTATGCTTCAGGTAAACAAAAAAAAAGCAGGGGTAGCAATCCTGATCTCAGACCAAGTAAAAGCAAAGATAGACTTACTTAAAAGAGACAAAGAAGGAAATTATATCTTCCTGAAGGGTACCATAGATAATGAAGCAGTATCAATACTAAACATATATGCACCAAGTGGTATAGCATAGAAATTCCTAGAGGAAAAGTTCAGAGAGATGCAAGAAGAAATAGACAGCAAAACTATAATAGTGGGGGATCTCAACCTCCCTCTCTCAGAACTTGATAAATCAAACCACAAAATAAATAATAAAGAAGTTAAGGAGGTAAACAAAATGTTAGAAAAGTTAGGTATGATAGATCTTTGGAGGAAATTAAATGGAGACAGAAAGGAGTTTACTTTTTTTCTCAGCAGTCCATGGAACTTATACAAAAATTGACCATGTGTTAGGACAGAAAAACCTCAAAATCAAATGCAGGAAGGCAGAAATAATAAATGTATTTTTTTTTCAGATCATGACGGAATAAAAATCACATGCAATATAAGGCCAGGAGAAAATAGACCAAAAAGCAATTGAAAACTAAATAATTTTATCCTAAAGAATGAATGGGTGAAACAGCAAATTACAGACACAATTACTAATTTCATCCAAGAGAATGACAATAATGAGACAACATACCAAAATTTGTGGGATACAGCCAAAGTGGTAATAAGGGGAAATTTTATATCTTTAGATGCTTATTTCCATAAAATAGAGAAAGAGAAAATCAATGAATTGGGCTTGCAACTAAAAAAGCTAGAGAAAGAACAAATTAAAAACCCCCAATCAAATACCAAACTTGAAATCCTAAAAATAAAAGGAGAGATTAATAAAATTGAAAGTAAAAAAAACTATTCAATTGATAAATAAAACTAAAAGTTGGTTTTATGAAAAAAAAAACAACAAAATAGATAAGCCTTTTGTTAATTTAATTAGAGAAAGGAAAGAGGAAAATCAAATTGTTAATCTCAAAAATGACAAGGGAGAACTTTCCTCCAATGAAGAGAAAATTAGAGTAATAATTAGGCGTTACTTTACCCAAGTTTATGCCAATAAATTTGATAATCTAAATGAAATGGAGGAATATCTACAAAAATATAGATTGCCCAGATTAACAGAAGAGGAAATAAATTACTTAAATAGTCCAATTTTAGAAAAAGAAATAGAACAAGTCATTAATCATCTCCCTAAGAAAAAATCCCCAGGACCACATGGATTTACATGTGAATTCTACCAAACATTTAAAGAACAATTAACTCCAATATTATATAAACTATTCGAAAAAATAAGGAATGAAGGACTCCTACCAAACTCCTTTTATGATACAGACATGGTACTGATACTTAAACCAGGTAAAACAAAAACAGAGAAAGAAAATTATAGACCAATATCTCTAATGAATATTGATGCAAAAATCTTAAATAAAATATTAGCAAAGAGATTACAGAAAATCATTCCCAGAATAATACACCATGACCAAGTAGGAGTTATACCAGGAATGCAGGGATGGTTCAATATTAGGAAAACTATTCACATAATTGACTGTATCAATAACCAAATTAACAAAAAATATATGATAATCTCAATAGATGCAGAAAAAGCATTTGATAAAATCCAACATCCATTCCTATTAAAAACATTAGAGCGTATAGGAATTAATGGACTTTTCCTTAAAATAGTCAGTAGCATCTATTTAAAACCATCAGCTAGCATCATATGTAATGGTGATAAACTGGAACCATTCCCAATAAGATCAGGGGTGAAACAAGGTTTCCCACTATCACCATTACTATTCAATATTGTATTAGAAATGCTAGCCTTGGCAATAAGACAAGAAAAAGAGATTAAAGGAATTAGAGTAGGTCATGAGGAAACCAAATTATCACTCTTTGCAGATGATATGATGGTCTACTTACAGAACCCTAGAGAATCAGCTAAAAAACTATTAGAATTAATCCAAAACTTTACCAAAGTTGCAGGATACAGAATAAATCCAAGTAAATCATCAGCATTTTTATACATCACCAACAAAATGCAACAGCAAGAGATACAAAGAGAAATTCCATTCAAAATAACTATTGATAGTATAAAATATTTGGGAATATATCTGCCAAGGGAAAGTCAACAACTATATGAGCAAAACTACAAAACACTCTCCACACAAATAAAGTCAGATCTAAACATTTGGAAAAACATCAAGTGCTCTCGGATAGGTAGAGCGAATATAATAAAGATGGCAACACTACCTAAACTAATCTATTTATTTAGTGTTATACCAAACTCCCAAGAAATTATTTAACTGACCTAGAAAAAAAATAACAATAAAATTCATCTGGAAAAACAAAAGGTCAAGAATTTCAAGGGAATTAATGAAAAAAAAATGCAAATGAGGGTGCCCTAGCTATATCAGATCTAAAACTATATTATAAAGCAGTGGTCACCAAAACCATTTGGTACTGGATAAGAAATAGAGTAGTGGATCAGTGGAATAGGTTAGGTTCACAGGACAAAATACTCAATGACAATAGTAATCTAGTGTTTGATAAACCCAAAGACCCCAGTTTTGGGGATAAAAACTCACTATTTGACAAAAACTTCTGGGATAATTGGAAACTAGGATGGAGGAAATTAGGCATTGACCCACACCTAACACCATATACCAAGATAAGGTCAAAATGGATTCATGATCTAGGCATAAAGAATGATATTATAAACAAATTAGAACAATGTAGGATGGTTTACCTCTCAGACCTGTGGAGGGGGAAGTAATTTGTGACCAAAGAAGAGCTAGAGGTCATCATTAATCACAAAATAGATAAGTTTAACTACATCAAGTTAAAAAGTTTTTGTACAAACAAAATGAATGCAGACAAGATTAGAAGGGTAGCAGTAAACTGGGAAAATATTTTTACATCCAAAGGTTCTGATAAAGGCCTCATTTCTAAAATATATCGAGAATTGACTCAAATATATAAGAATTCAAGCCATTCTCCAATTGATAAATGGTCAAAAGATAATGAACAGACAATTTTCAGACGAAGAAATTGAAACTATTTCTGGTCACATGAAAAGGTGCTCCAAATCACTATTGATCAGAGAAATGCAAATTAAGACAACTCTGAGATACCACTACACACCTGTAAGATTGGCTAAAATGACAGGAAATGATAATGATAACTGTTGGAGGGGATGTGGGAAAACTGGGACACTGATACATTGTTGGTGGAACTGTGAACGGATGCAACCATTCTGGAGAGCAATTTGGAGCTATGCTCAAAAAGTTATCAAACTGTGCATACTATTTGACCCAGCAGTATTTCTACTGGGCCTATATCACAAAGACATTTTAAAGGAGGGAAAGGGACTCACATGTGCAAAAATGTTTGTGGCAGCCCTTTTTGTAGTGGCTAGAAACTGGAAATTGAAAGGATGCCCATCAGTTGGAGAATGGCTGAATAAATTATGGTATATGAATGTTATGGAATATTATTGTTCTGTAAGAAACGACCAACACGAGGATTTCAGAGAGGCCTGGAGAGACTTGCATGAACTGATGCTGAGTAAAATCAGCAGAACCAGGAGAACATTATACACAGCAACAAGACTAAACGGTGATCAATTCTGATGGACATGGTTCTCTTCAACAATGATGTGATTCAAACCAGTTCCTATTGTTCAGCGATGAAGATAGTCATATACATCCAGAGAGAGGCCTGTGGGAACTGAGTGTGGACCACAACACAGCATTTTAACATTTTCTGTGAATATTTCCATGCATTTTGTTTTCCTTCTTAGGTTGTTTTTTTTTTCTTCTCTTTCTATATCTGATGTTTCTTGTGCAGTAAGATAACTGTATAGATATGTATACATGTATTGTATTTGTCATATAATTTATCCTATTTAGCATGTATTAGATTACCTGTCATCTAGGGGTGGAGGGGGGGGGGAAGGAGGGGAAAAGCTTGGGGAAAAAAAGTTTTTGCAAAGGTCAATGTAGAAAAATCACTCATATGTTTTGTAAATAAAAAGCTTTTAATTATAAAAAAAAGAAACCAAGCCTCTGAACAGAGTCTGAAATAACAAAGCCTGAAAAGAGATGGAGTGAAACACTTTTCCAGTCCAAGATGGATTTGAAAGACTTCAAGAAAGGGTAGTTTCATAGGGGTGGAAGGGTGCACAGCTCAGCTCAGAAACTGAGACCCTTGATCTTGACTCAAAAAATTGAGTAAAATTATATTTTTCCATGTGTCTTTCCATTATCCTTTGGCAATGACTTCAAACTTTAATTCTTTGAAGACTGGTATGACTCACAGACAACATAGCTTCACTGAAAGAATATAAATGCCCAAAAATCATAATTTGCTTCAGGGAGTTCAGAGCCACTAAAATTTCTCTTTGTAGTAAAAAAATGATTCCTTAAAAAATATACTTGGCCAAGTGCTAAATAAAATCACTAAAAAAAAAAAACAAAAATAAAAAACAAAACCAAAAAAAACCCAACATCTTTAAGAAGAAAATAAAAATGGAAAAGGAGATGAGAAACAAGAGCTGAATGAAGAAAATTATACCTTTAGAAACTAGAACTGGGCATTTTTGATAAAAGTTTGATAAATTTTTAAAATATATAGAGAACTCACTCAAATTTATATAAATAAAAGCAATTGACTTCCAGAGGTAGAGCCAAGATGGCAGAGTGAAGGCAGGAAGCTGTTCAAGCTGTCCTAGTTTTCCTCAAAAATCCACATGAAATCAAACCTTTGAACAGAGTCTGACAAAATAAAACCACTTTCCAGTTGAAGATAGATTAGAAGGACTTCAAGAAAGGTTAGACTCACTGAAGTAAAAGGGGTGTTTAGCTCAGCTCAAATGATGATTGGGAAAGCCGTCAAGAGGGTCTTAAACATAGCAGATCAGCAACTAAAATCCTTAATCCTGGCTCAGTAGTCTCTAGTACCTGGCTCAGAAAGCAAATTCTTGGAAACCAGACTGTTTTTTGGAAAGAGCAAGCAAAGTTACCCCCTGCAAACACAAAAGATCCCTGTGCTCAAAACCAAGGCTCAGAGCTGAACAGGAAGCTTGGGACTATTCTGAGTTGGTACTTTGGTCTTCCCTGTCACCAAAGTAGCTTTCTATGGTCAGAGTTCTCTGCTGCTTGTTCATTTTCTTTGATTTTCTTTTATTATTTCTTTTTTTTTCTTTTATAGTTGAGCTCTGCTGCTGGAGTAAAGGCGGTACTGTCCCAAGCTTCTTGACAAGGAGATTACAGCAATTTATCAGCAAGATAATACACTATGATCAAATGGAATTTATATCAGGAATACAAGATTGTTTCAATATCAGGAAAACTATTGCCATAATAAATCATCAATAACAAAACGTCAGAAATCATATATCATATGATAATCTCAATAAATGCAGAAAAAGCTTTTGAAAAAATATAGCAGGAGGGCAGAGCCAAGATGACAGAGAGGACTACACATTTTTCTCTTAGTTCTTCCCACAATCCTCACACTAACAGCAAATCCAGCCTGTGAATTAGTTGTGGAATGACAGAATCTATAAATATTGGGAGGGTAACAAATTACCAGCAGAAGATAATTTTGAAGATCTCTAGAAAAGGTCTGTTTTACAAGGTAAAATCTCTTGAAGAGGCAAAGAAAACCTAATATAATTGAGAGAAAGAGGGGAGGGAGTTGAGCATTGTGTAAATCTTACTCTCATCAGGTTGGGCTCTAAAAGTGTGTATCAGACATTTGATTTCACATAGAAACTTGTCTGTTGCTAGAGGGAAGTGGGAGGGAAAGGAGGAAAAGAAAGGGATAAACTAATAGAAGGGAAAATAGAAGAATCAGGGGAAAGGAGTAAAAACAGGGGGAAGGGATCTAAAGGGTGGAGTATTGTTTGGAAGAGGGGGTAATCAAAAGCAAAGTACTGAGGAGGGGGGAAGGGAGAAAGGGGAAAGGAAAGGGGAAAACATAACTTGGGTAAATAAGATGGCAGGAAATAAAGAATTAGTTATTCTATCTGTGAATGTGAATGGGATGAACTCTCCCATAAAGCGGAAGCGGATATCAGACTGGATTAAAAACCAGAATCCCACAATATGTTGTCTACAAGAAATACATCTAAAACATAGTGACACATATAGGATGAAGGAAAACGGCTAAAGCAGAAAATATTATGCTTCAGGTGAACAAAAATAGCAGGGGTAGCAATCCTTATCTCAGATCAAGTAAAAGCCAAGATAGATCTAATCAAAAGAGATAAGGAAGGAAACTATATTTTATTTAAGGTTACCATAGATAAAGTAGCAATATCAATACTAAATATATATGCACCAAGTGCAATAGCACACAAATTCCTAGGGGAGAAATTAAGAGAGATGCAAGAAGAAATAGACAGCCAAACGATACTAGTGGGGGATCTCAACCTTGCTCTCTCAGAATTAGATAAATCAAACTACAAAATAAACAAGAAACCAGGGAGATAAACCAATTGTTAGAAAAGTTAGGTATGATAGATCTATGGAGAAAGTTGAATGGAGACAGTAGGGAGTTTACTTTTTTCTCAGCAGTCCATGGAACCTATACAAAAACTGACCATGTGTTAGGGCATAAAAACCTCAAAATCAAATGCAGAAAGGCAGAAATAGTAAATGCATCCTTTTCAGATCATGATGCAATAAAAATCACATGCAATGTAAGGCCAGGAGAAAATAAACCAAAAGTTAATTGGAAATCAAATAATCTAATCCTGAAGAATGAATGGGTAAAAGAGCAAATCATAGACACAATCAATAATTTCATCCAGGAGAATGACAATAAGGAGACAACATACCAAAATTTGTGGGATACTGCTAAAGCGGTTATAAGGGGCAATTTTATATCTCTAGATGCTTACTTGCATAAAATAGAGAAAGAAAACATCAATGAATTGGGCTTATTATTCAAAAAAACTAGAAAAAGAACAAATTAAAAACCCTCAATTAAGTACCAAATTGGAAATTCTAAAAGTAAAAGGAGAAATTAATAAAATTGAAAATAAGAAAACTATTGAGCTAATAAATAAAACTAAGAGTTGGTTCTATGAAAAAACCAACAAAATAGATAAGCCTTTAGTTAATTTGATAAGAAAAAGGAAAGAAGAAAATCAAATTGTTAGTCTCAAGAATGATAAGGGAGAACTTTCCTCCAATGAAGAGGAAATCAGAGGAATAATTAGGAGTTACTTTGCCCAACTTTATGCCAGTAAGTTTGATAATCTAAATGAAATGGAGGAATATCTACAAAAATATAGATTGCCCAGGTTAACAGAAGAGGATATAAATTATTTAAATAGCCCCATCTCAGAAAAAGAAATAGAACAAGCTATTAACCAACTCCCTAAGAAAAAATCTCCAGGGCCAGATGGATTTACATGTGAATTCTACCAAACATTCAAAGAACAATTAATTCCAATA
>JAJPUD010000886.1:387596-398613 GCA_023553655.1 Myrmecobius fasciatus
GAGAGAGAGAGAGAGAGAGAGAGAGAGAGACAGAGAGAGAGAGAGAGAGAGAGAGAGAGAGAGAGAGAGAGAGAGAGAGAGAGAGAAACCTCAACTTAAAGAAAAAACAGCAAAAAAGCAAAAAAAAACTCTGACCACAGGCAGTTTTTATGGTGAAAGAGAAAAAGAGATTTCAAACTCTGAGGTCATTAAAAGCAGATTGTCTCTAGATGAAGTGCCAAAGGGTGATATAAATTGGTCTCCATCTAACACGGCTCTCTTGGAAGAAATTAAAAAGGATCTGAAAAGAGAGCTAGAAGAAAAATGGGGAAAGGAAACGAAAACCTTGCAAGAAGACTGGAAAAAGAAAACAGAAATTATCTGAAGAAAACTCCTTACAAAATACATTTAGTGAAATTAAAAAGGCATATAATTTCTTAAAAAATAGATTGGACCATTGGAAAATGGAAATGGAAAAAGAAAACAACTCCCTGAAAAATGGAATTTGTGAAATAGAAAAAGAAAATAACTCCTTTAAAAACAGAATATGTGAAATAGAAAAAAAAATGCATAGAATAAAACTATTCATTTAAAAATTCAATTGGCCAAATACAATTTTCCCAGCAGTTTTTGTCAAATAGTGAGTCCTTATCCCAAAAAGTGGGGTCTTTGGATTTATCAAACACTATATTGCTGTAATTATTGCCTAGTTATTGCCTGATATCCTATCCTATTCCACTGATTGACTACTCTATTTCTCAGCCAGTACCAAATGGTTTTGATGACCGCTGCTTTAGAATATAGTTTTAGATCTGGTACAGCAAGGCCACCTTCATCTGCCTTTTTTTTTCATTAATCCCCTTGAGATCCATGACATTTTATTCTTCCAAATGAACTTTGCTACTATTTTTTCTAGATCTGTAAAATAATTTCTTGGGAGTTTGATTGGTATGGCACTAAATAAGTAGATTAGTTTGGGTAGTATTGTCATTTTTATTATGTTTGCTCTGCCTACCCATGAGCACTTAATATTTTTCCAATTGATTAGGTCTGATTTTATTTGTGTGGAAGTGTTTTGTAATCTAGTTCGTATAGTTTCTGACTTTTCCTTGGCAGATAGATTCCCAAATATTTTATCCTATCATATGCTATTTGGAATGGAATTTCTTTTTGCATCTCTTGCTGCTGAACTTTGTTGGTAATATATAAAAATGCTGATGATTTATGTGGATTAATTTTGAATCCTGCCACTTTGCTAAAGTTGTGAATTGTTTCTAGTAGTTTTTTAGTTGAGTCTCTAGGGTTCTCTAAGTAGACCATCATGTCATCTGCAAAGAGTGATAATTTGGTTTCTTCATTAACTACTCTGATTCCTTTTATCTCTTTTTCTTCTCTTATTTCTAAAGCTAACATTTCTAATACAATATTAAGTAGTAATGGTGACAGTGGGCAGCCTTGTTTCACTCCTGATCTTATTGGGAATGGTTTTAGTTTGTCTCCATTACATATGATGCTTGCTGATGGTTTTAAATAGATGCTACTGATCATTTTAAGGAAGAGCCCATTTATTCCTATACTCTCTAGTGTTTTTAATAGGAAATGGTGTTGGATTTTATTAAATGCTTTTTCTCCATTTATTGAGATAATCATATGATTTTTGTTAGTATGGTTATTAATATAATTGATTATGCTGATAGTTTTTCTAATATTGAACCAGCTTTGCATTCCTGGTATAAATCCTACTTAGTCATAGTATATTATCCTGGGGATGACTTTCTGTAATCTCATTGCTAATATCTTATTTAAGATTTTTGCACCAATATTTATTAGGGAAATTGGTCTATAGTTTTCTTTCTCTGTTTTCACCCTACCTGGTTTAGCTATCAGCACAATATCTGTATCATAGAAGGAATTTGGTAGTATACATTCTGTCCCTATTTTTTCAAATAGTTTATATATTATTGGAATTAATTGTTCTTTGAATGTTTGGTAGAATTCACATGTAAATCCATCTGGCCCTGGAAATTTTTTCTTAGGGAGTTCATTAATAGCTTGTTCTATTTCTTTTTCTAAAATGGGGCTATTTAAATATTTTATTTCCTCTTCTGTTAACCTGGGCAATCTATATTTTTGTAGCTATTCCTCCACTTCATTTACAATTGGCCCAATACAAAAAGAACCAAAAAAGGTAAATTAATAAAATAATTCACTAAAAATCAGAACTGAATAACTGGAACTCAATGAGACATGAAGAATCAGTCAAACAAAACCAAAAAATATTTAAAAATAGAAGAAAATGTAAAATACCTACTTGGGGAAACAATTGACCTGGAAAATAGATCGAGGAGATACAATCTAAGGATTATTGGACTTCTTGGAAACCATGGTGAAATAAAGAGCCTGGACATTATCTTTCAAGTAATTATCAAGGAAAAAATGCCTGGATGTCCTAGAATGAGAAGCTAAAATAGCCATTGAAAAAATTCATCAATCATCTCCTGAAAGAGACCGCAAAATGAAAACTCCAAGGAATATCGTGGCTAAATTTCAAAACTAAAATATTACAATCAGCCAGAAGGAAACAATTCATATTCCCAGGAGCCACAATAAGGATTACCCAGGACCTAGCAGCTTCCACCTTAAAGAACTGAACGGCCTGGAATCTAATATTCCAAAAAGCAAAGGAATTTGAAATGCAGCCAAGAATAAACTACTCTCCTAAACTGGGAATTTTCTTTCAAGGAAGAAGATGGACATTCAATGAAACCAGTGAATTTCATTTATTTCTGATGAAAATCCCAGAGCTGAACAACAACAAAAAAATTGACCTTTTAATATAGAACTCGAGAGAAGCATAAAAAGATAAAAAGAAAAGGATTCTTGAGAACTATATCTCTGTCAAGGGTATACATAGAGAGTGCAGGTATAATTTGATTTTACTATTGTAATATAAAAAAGAAACTAGAGGCGGAAGGGAGGTTGTACTGGAAAAAGGGGAAAGTGAAGGTAAAATGAGAGAAATTTCATCTCATTAAGTGGCAAAGAAAACCCATTATATTTGAGGAAAAGAATAGAAGGGGATCAACATTGAGTGAATCTTACTCTCATCAGATTTGGCTGTAAGAGAGAATATTAGACATATTTGGTTTCACAGAGAAACTTCTCTTACCTTATCGGGAAATTGGAGGGGAAAAGGAAGAGGAAAGGGGAAGGTTAATAGAAGGGAAAAGAGAAATAGTAGGGGAAAGGTATAAAAACGGGAGAGGGTTATAAAAAGGTAGGGCTGCTTGAGGCAAGTGGTGATTAGAAGCAAAATACTAGGGAGGAGAAAAAAGGGGAAAGGAAAGTGAAAAGCTTAATTTGGGGTAAATAAGATGGTGGGAAATACAGAATTAGTTATTTTAACTATGAATGTGAATGGGGTGAACTCTCTCATGAAGTGAAAGCAGATAGCAGACTGGATTAAAAGCCAGAATCCTACAATATGTTGTTTACAAGAAACACATTTAAAGCAGAGTGATACATACAGAGTAAAGCTAAAAGACTGGAGCAGAATGTATTATGTCTCAGGTGAAATAAAAAATGCAGGGGTAGCCATCCTGATCTCAGATCAAGAAAAAGCAAAAAATCTCTTAAAAGAGATAAGGAAGGAAACTATATCTTGCTAAAGGGTACTGTAGACAATGAAGCAATATCAATACTAAACATTTATGCACCAAGTGGTATAGTTCAAATTCTTAAAGGAGAAGTTAAGAGACCTGCAAGAAGAAATAGACAGAAAAACTATAAAAGTGAGAGATCTCAAACTTGGTCTCTCAGAATTAGATAAATCAAACTACAAAATAAACAAGAAAGAAGTTAAGGAGGTAAACCTAACTAGAAAAATTAGGTATGATAGATCTTTGGAGAAAATTGAATGGAGACGGAAAGAAGTATACTTTCTTCTTGGCAGTTTACGGAACATACATAAAAAACTGACCATATATTAGGACCTGAAGACCTCAAAACCAAATGCAGAAAGACAGAAATAGTAAATGCATTTTTTTAGATCATGATAAAATAAAAATTACATTCAATAAAAGGCTGGGGGAAAATAAACCAAAAAGTAATTGGAAACTAAATAATCTAATGCTAACAAATGAATGGGTGAAACAGCAAATTTATTTTAATTAATAATTTCATGCAGGAGAATGACAGTAATGAGACAACATATAAAAACTTCTGGGATGCAGCCAAAGTGGTAATAAGGACAAATTTTATATCTCTAGTTGCTTACTTGCATATAATAGAGAAAGAGAAAATCAATGAATTGGGCTTGCAACTAAAAAAGCTAGGAAAAAAAAACAAATTAAAACCCCCCAATTAAATGCCAAATGTGAAATTCTAAAAATAAAAGGAGAGATTAATAAAATTGAAAGTAGGAAAACTATTGACCTAATAAATAAAACTAAGAGTTGGTTTTATTAAAAAAAACAACAAAATAGATAAACTTTTAGTTAATTTGATTAGAAAAAGGAAAGGAAAATCAAATTGTTAGTCTCAGAAATGAAAAGGGTGAATTTCTACCAATGAAGAAGAAATTAGAGAAATAATTAGGAGTTATTTTGCCCAACTTTATGCCAGTAAATTTGATAACCTAAGTGAAATGGAGGAATTTCTACAAAAATATAGATTGCCCAGGTTAACAGAAGAGGAAATAAATTCTTTAAAAAGTCCTATTTAAAAAAAAAGGAATAGAACAAGTTATTAATCAACTCCCTAAATAAAAATCTTCAGTGCCAGATGGATTTACATGTGAATTCTACCAAACATTTAAGGAACAATCAACTCTAATACAATACAAACTATTTTAAAAAATAGAGAAAGAAGGACTCCTACCAAATTCTTTTTATGATACAGACATGATACTGATACCTAAACCAGATAGGATGAAAACAGAGAAAGAAAATTATAGACCAAAACCTTAAATAAAATATTAGCAAAGAGATTACAGAAAGTTATCACCAGAATATTGTACAATGACTAAGTAGGATTTATTTTAGGAATTCAGGGCTGGTTCAATATTAGGGAAACTATTAGCATAATTGAGTGTATCAATAACCAGACTAACAAAAATCATATGATTATCTCAATTTTCTTTTTTTATAGAAAAAGCATTTGACAAAACCCAACACCTATTCCTATTAAAAACACTAGAGAACATAGGAATAAATGGACTTTTCCTTAAAATGACCAGTACCATCTATTTAAAGCTATCAGCAAGCATCATATATAATGGGGATGAACCTGTTGCGGCAGCCCTTTTTGTAGTGGCAAGAAACTGGAAACTGAGTGGATACTCATCAGTTGGAGAATGGCTTAATAAGTTATGGTATATGAATGTTATGGAATATTATTGTTCTATAAAAATGATCAGGAGGATGATTTCAGAGAGGTCTGGAGAGACTTACATGAACTGATGCTAAGTGAAATGAGCAAAACCAGGAGTCATTGTACACAGCAACAACAATATTATATGATGATCAATTTTGATGGACATAGCTCTCTTCAAATGAGATTATTCAGACCAGTGCCAATGGTCTTGTGATGAAGAGAACCATCTACACCCTGAGAAGGTACTCTGGGAACTGGGTGTGGTTCACAACATAACATTTTCTTTCTCATTTTTTTCTGGTTTGATTTGATTTTTCTTGTGCAACAAGATAATTTTATAAATAAGTATGCATACATTGGATTTAACATATTTCAATCATATTTAACATATATTAAACTACTTGCCATCTAGGGAAGGGATTGGGGAAGCGGGGGTGGGTATTGGAACACAAGGTTTTGCAAGGGTTAATGTTGAAAAAGTATCCATGCTTATGTTTTGAAAAATAAAAAAGCTTTAATGAAGAAAAAAATACCCATTCACCCATTCCTACTAAAAACACTGGAGAGCATGGTGATGAAGGACATTTTCCTTAAAATAATAAACAGTATCTATCTAAAACCAACAGTAAGCATTATTTGTAATGGAGAGACATATTTGCAATAAGGTGAATATTGTACTAGAAATGTTGGCTTTAGCAATAAGAAAAGAAAAAGAAATTAAAGGAATTAGAACAGGAAATATCACTATTTTCAGATGATATGATGATCTTAGAACATTATTCAAAAACCTACTTGAAATAATAGCTTTAGCAAAGTTACAAGGGTACAAAATAAGCTCACACACATCATCAGCATTTCTATATAAAACTCATCAGCAAGAGATAAAAAAAGGAATTCCATTTAAAATAACTGTAAATAAAATAAATTTTATTATTATATAATATATTACATTATGTATAGTATATATATGAGTATTATTATTATTAAAATAAATTTAGGTATTTACCTGCCAAGATAAACCTAGGAAAAATTGTATGAACACAATTACAAAATATTTCTCATAGAAATAAAGTTAAATCTAAAACATTTGTGAACATTTCAATTGCTCATGGGTAGACTAAGCTAATATAATAAAAATGACAATTCTACTTAAATTGGTCTACTTATTCAGTGCCATACCAATTCAGTGCTAATTCATTGCCAAAAAATTATTTTATAGAGCTAGTAAAAATTCATCTGAAAGAACAAAAGGGCAAGAATATCAGGAAAATTAATGAAAAAAATGCAAAAATGGTGGTCTAGCAGTACCAAATTTAAAACTCAAATATAAAGTAGCAATCATCACCATTTGATACTGGCTAAGAAATAGAGTGGTGGATCAGTGGAATAGATTAGGTACACAAGACACAATAATCAATAACTATAATAATCTAGTATTTGATAACCCCAAAACTCTAGCTTCTGGGATAAGAACTCACTATTTCACAAAAATTGCTGGGAAAACTGGACATAATATAATAAAAATAGATCTACATCTCACACCCCCTACCAAAAGGAATGCAAGCCATTTCCCAAATGATAAATGATCAAAGGATGTGAACAGACAATTTTCAGATGAAGAGATATAGTTATATGAAAAAATGCTTAAATTACTATTGATTAGAAAACTACAAATTAAGACAACTCTGAGGTCCTACTTCATACTTCTCAGATTGGCTAAGATGACAGGAAAAAATAATGATGAATCTTGGATGGGATGTGGGAAAATTGGGACAGTAATGCATTGCTGGTGGACTTGTGAAATGATCTAACTGTGGGGAGGCAGAGCCAAGATGGCAGAGTGAGTGACTCTTTGTATCCTCCTCTGACCTTCTCTCAAATCAACAGTAAAATAAGCCTCTGAACTGATCTTTAAGTCAACAAACCCAGAAATATTTGGACTAAGAAATTCTGCTTGCTGAAGTTACCTTTGAAGAACTTCATAGAGGTCTGTTTCAGTCGGGCAGAGGGGGCGAGCAGTGAGGGCGAGCAATTTGCCCAGTGTCCGGGAGAGGCAGGAAACTGGGCGGGGCTCAGCAGCTGGTGAGTGTATCCGAGGCACTCAGGACACTCTGCCCTGACTGCTCTGGCAGATCTGCCTTTTGGAAAAGGCAGTTTGTAACCCATTGCAAACTCAAAGTCCTAGCCCAACCGGCCAGGCACTGGAAGTTAATTACCGGAATTGCCCCAGGGAAAACTACCACAGCTAGCCACCACTTCTCTGCTTTGCACAGACCCCAAGCTTTTAAAAAAAATAAATAATGAGTAAGAAGCAGAAGAGAGCTCTTAGCATAGACAGCTTTTATGGAGAGAAAGGCAGACCCCAGATCCTGAGGTACCTGTAGACAAAGTAAATCCAGAGGAAGCCATCAAGGGAGATATAACCTGGGCCCCTTTTCAAAAGGCCTTTCTGGAAGATTGCATAAAGAATCTCAAAAAAGAGCTGGATGATAGATGGGAAAATAAACTGAGATCAGTGCAAGAAGGATTTAATGTCCTACAAGAAGGATATAATGCCCTGCAAAAGAGATATGAAAAAGACACCAAATTATTGAAAAACAAAACTGGTGAATTGGAAATAGACAATAATGCACTGGAAAATGAAATTAGTGAAGTGGAAAAAGAGTGCAGTGATCTAACTGTTTGGAGAGTAACTTGGAACTATGCCCAAACTGCTATAAAACAGACATTACCCTTTGATCCAACAGTGTCTGTATTTGGCCTGCATTGCAATGAGATCATCAAAGATATGTCATATGTGCAAAAATGTTTGTAGCAGCCCTTTTTGTAGTGTCAAGGAACTAAAAATTAAGTGTATGCCCATCGTTTGGGGAATGCCTGAATAAGTTATGCTATATTAATGTAATGAAATACTATTGTTCCTTAAGAAATGATGAGCAGACTGATTTCAGAAAGGCCTGGAAAGATATACTGATGCTGAGCAAAGTGAGTAGAACTAAAAGAACATTGGGCAACAATAAGATTATGTAATGATCAGTTGTGATGATGTTGGATAGTTTCATCATTGAGGTGATTCATGGCAATTCCAATAGACTTGTGATAGAAAATGCCATCCATATCCTGAGAGAGAGATGATTATGGAGACTGAATGTGGATCACAGCATAGTATTTTCACTTTTTTTGTTGTTGTTTGTTTTCTTTCTTCTGTTTTTTCCCTTATATCTGATTTTTTTTCTTTTTGTGCAGCTTGATGAATGTGGAATTATGTTTAGAAGAACTGCATATCTTTGACCTATATTGAATTGCTTGCTGTCTTGGAGAGAGGGTAGGGGGAAGGAGAGGGAGAAATATTTGGGACACAAGGTTTTATAAAGGTCAGTGTTGTAAACTATCTTTTCATGTATTTGGAAAAAAATAAAATACATTAAAAATAAAAGAAAAAAAATAGAACTTCTGGGGAAATGGAAGCTAATGACTCAATGAGATATCAAGAATCAATCAAAGTAAAAAACAATGAAAAAATATAAGAAAATGTAAAATACTTCATTGGAAAAACAACTGACTTGGAAAATAGATCAGGAAAAACAATTTTAAAATTATTGGATTACCTGAAGGCCATGACAAATATAAGATTCTAGACAGCATTGTTCAAGAGCTCATCAAGGAAAACTATCCTGCTACACTAGAGGGCAAAATTGTCATTGAAAGAATCCATCAATTTTCTCCTAAAAGAGATCTCACAAGGAAAATTCCAAGAAACATAGACCCTATGTAAAGAATCCTAGTCAATAAGGAATCTTGAGTAAGTCATGTCTTTTGGTTAACTTTTTTTTTTTTTGCTGAGAACATAAGAATGTGCTTGCAATTATCTGTGGAATGCCAAGGAAGCACACAAGCATCCTTCTAGTGCCTTAATTAGTGAGGTTTCTTTATTGCAGGTCTGTGTTTACCCTAGAAATCTGGCTAGTTCCTGGAGTAAACGTAATCCCCCTAAAGGAATGAACAAATATTCTCCTTGGTGAGTCTCTTGTGATGGAGCATCCTCTACCTGGCAGGCTGCTAAGTCTTGAGTCATGTATCAAATGAGAATACTTAATGTATTAACTTTTTTGTTCTCAACCTTAAAAACCTCTTTAGAAGAAAAGTAGTTTGAGGATTAGTATACTCTACTGTACAGGTAGCCCAGCAATGGCTCTCACTCAAGGTTCTGAGTACTTGTGAGAATGGATTCTCCCAGGCAAGGAATTCAGATGTTGGTGCTTCCTTGGAGTGGTGATGATATGTATTGTATGTTGTTTCTGTTATTGTGTCTTCATTTCTATAGCAGCCACTGTGTTTGTTAATTGTGTATTACTTTTGTGCTATAAATTTCCTCTTCCCTTATGTCTTATTTAAATCAAAGTTCGGAGCTGTAATAAATCTCTTTAAGGCTATGTCTGCTAAATGCTAATTCTCAACCTAGATTAATCTTTTAAAATTCTTTTATTATTAAAGTTTTACTTTCAAAATATATGCATAGGTAATTTTCTTTTTTTCCTTTTTTTTATTAAAGCTTTTTATTTGTATAACATATGTATGGGTAGTTCCCGAGCACTGATCTTTACAAAGCTTTCCATTACAAATTTTACCCCCAGTCCCCTCCCCTCCCCTAGATGGCAGAAAGTCGACTACATGTTAATAATGTTGAAATGCTTGAGAAGTTATGCAAGAAAAATCCTATCTACAAGAAGAAAAAGAATCAGAGAAAGGCAACACAATGCAAGCAGATGTCAATAGAGATCATGAAAATATTACGTTGTGGTCCATATTTCATATCCCCCTGTCTGGGTGTATATGGTTTTCTTCATTGAACAATTGGAACTGGATTGAGACAATTCTTTGTTGCAGAGAGCCATGTCCACCAGAATTGTTCATCATGTAATACTGTTGTTGCTGTGTATGATGATCTCCTGGTTCTGCTCGTTTCACACAGCATCAGTTCATGCAAGTCCCTCCAGGCCTCTCTGAAATCGTCCTTCTGGTCGTTTCTTACAGAGCAATAATATTCCATAACATTCATATACCATAATTTATTCAGCCACTCTCCAATTGATGGGCATCCCTTCAGTTTCCAGTTTCTAGCCACTACAAAAAGGGCTGCCACAAACATTCTTGCACATGTGGGTCCCTTTCCCTCCTCTAAGATCTCTTTGGGATATAGGCCCAGTAGAAACACTGCTGGGTCAAAGGGTATGCACAGTTTGACAACTTTTTGAGCTTAACTCCAAATTGCTCTCCAGAATGGTTGGATCCGTTTACAGTTCCACCAACAATGTATTAGTGTCCTAGTTTTCCCACATCCCCTCCAACATTCATCGTTATCTTTTCCTGTCATTTTAGCCAATCTGACAGGTGTGTAGTGGTACCTCAGAGTTGTCTTAATTTGCATTTCTCTGATCAATAGTGATTTGGAGCAACTTTTCATATGATTATAAATAGTTTTAATTTCATCATCTGAAAATTGTCTATTCAAATCCCTTGACCACTTATCTATTGAAGAGTGGCTTGAATTCTTATATATATGAGACAATTCTCCATATATTTTAGAAATGAGGCCTTTATCAGAACCATTAAATGTAAAGATGATTTCCCAATTTGATGCTTCCCTCCTAATCTTGTCTGCATT
>JAJPUD010000886.1:403613-415030 GCA_023553655.1 Myrmecobius fasciatus
CTCCTCAGTACTTTGCTTTTGATGACCTCCTCCTCCAAACAATACTCTGCCCTTTAGATCCCCTCCCCCCGTTTCTACTCCTTTCCCCTGATTCTTCTATTTTCCCTTCTATTAGTTTGTCCCTTTCTTTTCCTCCTTTCCCTCCCACTTCCCTCTAGCAACAGACAAGTTTCTATGTGAAATCAAATGTCTGATATACACTTTTAGAACCCAACCTGATGAGAGTAAGATTTACACAATGCTCATCTCCCTCCCCTCTTTCTCTCAATTATATTAGGTTTTCTTTGACTCTTCAAGTGATTTTACCTTGTTTTTACCTCCTTTTTTTTTAGATCTTATTTGACCACTTTTTCCCTCTTTTCCCCAGTATGACAACCTATTCCCATCTAGTTCTCTTTTTCATATTATCAAAGTAATATCTAGTTAATTATACCCCCAAACTTTAAGTATCCCCCTAGTAAAAATAAAGTTCTCAAGAGTCCTTTCCTTTTTACCTTTTTATGCATCTCTTGAGTTCTGTGTTTGGATGTGGAATTTCTTGTTCAGATCCGGTCTTTTCATTAGAAATAGGTGAAATTCACCTATATAATTGAATGACCATCTTCTTCCCTGGAGGATAATGCTCATTCTAGCTGGGTAGGTTATTCTTGGTTGTAATCCAAGTTCCTTTGCCCTTTGGAATATCTGGTTCCTGGCCCTTCGATCCTTCAGTGTGGAGGCTGACAGATCCTGTGTGATTCTAATTATTGATCCTCAGTATTTGAATTGTTTCTTTCTAGCTGCTAGCAGAATCTGTTCCTTGGTGCTATAGTCCTGAAATTTAGCCACGATATTCCTTGGGGTCTTAATTTTCGGGTCTCTTTCAGGAGGTGATTGGTGAATTCTTTCAATGGTGATTTTACCCTTTGATTCTACAATCTCAGGGCAGTTTTCTTTCAGGATTTCCTGGAAGACCGTGTTTAGATTATTTTTTTCATAATAGCTTTCAGGAAGTCCAATAATCCTTAGATTGTCTCTCCTAGATCTATTTTCCAAGTCAATTGTTTTTCCTAGGAGATATTTCATATTTTCTTCTAATTTTTCATTTTTTTTTGTTTTTGTTTGACTGATTCTTGAAGTCTTATTGAGTCATTCACTTGCATTTGTTCAATTCTTATTTTTAAAGTGTTGTTTTCTTCAGTTACCTTTTTAAGCTCCTTTTGTAACTGGCCAATTTGTTCATTGCACTCTTTTTCCACTTCATTAATTCTATTTTTCGATAAATTGGTGTCTTTTCATATCTCTTTTGCAGGGCATCATATCCTTCTTGCAAGATATTGTATCCTTCTTGCATTGATTTCAGTTTATTTTCCCATTTATCCTCCAGCTCTCTTTTGAGGTTCTTTATGCCATCTTCCAGAAAGGCCTTTTGTAAAGGGGACCAGTGATGGTCCTTGCTGATTTTCTCTGGAGTTTTGTCTAAAGGAACCTCTGGATCTGGGGTCAATGCTTCTTTGCCTTGATAAAAGCTGTCTATGGTGAGAACTCTCTTTTTCTTTTTCATCATTTTTTTTTAGACAGCGTGGCTATCTCTTTAAGGTAGGGAAAAAAAAACCGAGGCTGAAAAGCTTTGCCCTGGGACACTTCGGCGAGTTGACTTAAGGTCCTGGGCCGGTGAGGGCTAGGACTAAGTTCGAATTACTCCTTCAACAAGGCAAGTCTGCCAGAACACCTGCCCCAATCAGGGCAGAGTGTCCCGAGTGCCTCAGATAAACTCCAGGTGTTTGGAATTTGGAGTTTGGAGTTTGGAATTTCTGCCACGATGAGCTGAGCTGAGTCCCACCCTCACTTCCGGCCTACATAGGAGTCGTCTATTTATCTCTCTGTTCGAGTCAGACTAACCTGATATGAAGTTTTCCAGAGAGCCATGCCCAAATATTTCTGAGTTCGTTGACTTGAAGATCAGTTCAGAGGCTTATTTTATTGTTGATTTGAGAGAAGATTGGAGGAGAGGCAGAAAGTCATCTTTTCACTCTGACATCTTGGCTCCGCCCCCCTGCATAGGTAATTTTCAACATTCATTCTTGGAAAACCTTGTGTTCCAAATTTTTTTCTCCCTTCTTTCTCTCTACCCTCTCCCATAGACAGCAAGTAATCCAATATATGTTAAACATGAGCATTTCTTCTATATGTAATTCTACAGTTATCATGCTGCACAAGAAAAATTAGATCAAAAAGGAAAAAATTGAGAAAGAAAACAAAATGCAAGCAAACAACAACAAAATAGTGAAAATACTATCTTGTGAGTCCTCTCTCTGGGTGTAGAGGGCTCTCTTCATCATGAGGCCTTTAGAACTGGCCTGAATCATATCCTAGTTGAAAAGAGCCATGTCCATCAGAACTGATCATGATATAATCTTGTTATTGCTGTGTACAATGATCTCCTGGTTCTAATCACTTCATTTAGTATCAGTTCATGTAAGTCTCTGAAATTATCCTGCTGATCATTTCTTATAAAACAATAATATCCTATAACATTCACATACCATAACTTATTCAGCCATTCCTCAGTTGATGAGCATCCACTCAGTTTCTTGACACTTTTTGTAGTGTCTGCTTACAAAATGCCACAAACATTTTTGTACATGTGTATCCCTTTCCATTTTTTATGAATTCTCTGGGATACAGGCCCAGTAGAAACACTGCTGGATCAAAGGATATGCACAATTTGATACTTCTTTGGGCATAGTTACAAAATGCTCTTCAGATTCATTGAATCAGTTCGAACACAACTCCACCAATAATGTATTAGTTTCCCAATTTTTCCACATCCCCTCCAACATTCATCATTATCATTTTCTGCCATCTTAGCCAATCTGAGAGGTGTGCAATAGTACCTCAAAGTTGTCTTAATTTGCATTTCTCTGACCAATAATGATTTAGAGTACTTTTTCATATGACTAGAAATGGTTTCAATTTTTTCATCTGAAAATTGTTTGTTCATATCCTTTGACCATTTATCAATTGGAGAATGGCTAAAATCCTTATAAATTTTAGTCAGTTCTCTATATATTTTAGAAATGAGGCCTTTATCAGAACTCTTGAATGTAAAAATGTCTTCCCAGTTTATTACTTCCCTTCTAATCTTGTCTGCATTAGTTTTGTTTGTGCAAAAACTTTTTAACTTAATATAATTAAAATTATCCATTTTGCATTCTATAATGTACTCCAGTTTTTCTCTGGCCAAACATTTCTTCCTTCTCCACAGATCTGAGGAGTAGACTATTATTTGTTCTTCTAATTTGCTTATATTATCACTCTTTATGTCTAAATCATGAATCCATTTTGACCTTATCTTGGTATATGGTGCTAGGTGTGGATCAGTGTCTAGTTTCTGCCATACTAATTTCCAATTCTTCCAGCAATTTTTGTCAAATAGTGAGTTCTTATTCCAAAAATTGGGGTCTTTTGGTTTATCAAACATTAGATTAGTATAGTTTTTGACTATATTCCACTGATCAACTACTCTGTTTCTTAGCTAGTACCAAATGGTTTGATAACTGCTGCTTTATAATAAAGTTTTAGATCTGGTAAAACTAAACCACCTTCATTTGAATTTTTTCCATTAATTCCATTGAAATTCTTGAACTTTTATTCTTCTAAATGAACATTGTTATTGTTTTTTCTAGCTCTGCAAAATAATTTCCTGGGACTTTGATTCATATGGAACTGAATAAATAGAGTTGTATAAGTAGTATTGTCATTTTTATTATATTAGCTCAGCCTACCCATGAGTATTTGGTATTTTTCCAATTGATTAGATTTGACTTTATTTGTGTGGAAAGTAATTGTGGAACCTAGATTAATTTTACATAAAGTGATGTCATGAACAGGATTAGCAGTGAACATGCTGATTTAAAGTGAAACATAGATAAGAAAAAGAAAAAAATTCATACTCATTGATGGGAAGATCTGCCTTGTAATAGTTTAGCAAAAGAGTGAGCTAAATGAATGGACCTCTGAGGATTATAGGAGTCACACCATCTATAGAGAATATGTCTTTTAAAATTTAAAAAAAAGTGAATAGAGTTAAAATGGTGAAAAGCAAGTAGAAGAGGGCAAGAAAAAAGTCTAATTAGAATAAGAAATTTTAATCATGTTGGATTGTATTCATGTTGCATGAAAAGAGCATAGGCAGAAAGTAGGAATTTGAAAGTTTACAAACTCTGGAAATAGAAAACCAGTTGGTTGCTTTTAAAACCTGATGGCAAACAGCCTAAATGAGCACTATCAGACACAACCCTTTTCTCATTCATGGGAAACTGAAAAGATTGGTTTGGGTTGGGAAAAAACAGTCAAAAGGTAATGTTCTTTTTCTAAAATTGTAGCACTGATAATGGACTTGTAAATATAAGTTTGTTTCAAAATGTGTTTAAAACTAGCTAATATTGGTAAATATTGTGCATGGAAAAGAGGAGCTAAGATTAAAAAAAAAACCTTATCTACATTGGGTTTGCATTTTAAAAGCCTAGAGATCTGAGAGTATGCAGCTCCATTCTCTTTGAAGGTGGAGAATGTAAAAGAGAATAAAAAGAAGATGTCAATCAAAGAAGGTAAATAGATCAGAAGCAAGAGCAGCAAGCAGGGGCTTTTTCTAGACTCCCTGGAAATTCCTCTTAACTTGTAAATTTGTTAGGTTTCTTAAACTTATCTTGTGAGTAAGATTATTATCCCTGAGAAATAACTTGTTTGAGTTATATAGGTCCCAATGAAGCAATGAGTTCAATGATAATCTACAGCTTTGTTACATAGAAACAATTTCTAATGATTGAGGTTTACACCAGAAATTGTTGAGTTTAAGGCCATATCCTTAGATATCAAGATAAATTGTGAACTTTTTGTGATTAATCTCTTACTATTACAATTACATGAGAAAAACCCTATTAACTGGTGTGTGCTAAAATTGTGAATTTGTTTATTTTAGGCACAAGATCTTAGAAATTTACATGCAAATATTGAAATATTACTACTGGAAATTTAAATCTGTATTTAAGCAATGTTCCTTCTGATAACTGATAACTTACCCTAATGAGGTCACATGTTTGTATAAGGTATTCAGTTGTTTTTTATATGCAATTTGTAAGGTTTGTTTTGCGAAGTTATTACTTTAAAACAAAACTAGTGTAACTAATGTGTATTGGATTATAAGCATGATATATAATATGAAATTTCCATACAAGAAAGTACAGATGACAATTTGGTTATCATTCCTGAAAACTTTTGATTATATTTTTTTTGGAAGTTATCTGAAATTGGGAATTGAAAATAGCATGGTTTCATGGTTTTATTGACTTGAATACTTCCACCTACCCCTTTAAAGAATAGGGGAGGTAGAATTGTGACTGCATGTTTGGTTGTCAAACTGAGATGTGGATGCTTTATCTTTTCAATGTGCTCACAGGCTGAATCCTGAAAGACCAGTTTTGATGGTATTATAATCATACCCCTGCTTTTTCCTCTTATAGCAAATTTCTATAATCAGAGCAAATGGTCAATAGAAGCCATGAGAACAATTCAATTATGTAATATCTTGCTGTTTTCAATCTGAAAATATGTAGTCATTATATCCTAAATAATTAGATGGATGAATATCTGGCCTAGTTTTCTGTATGTTACTAGATGTTTGTGTCTATATTAAATAAAGTCCTTAAAGGTTTCCAAAATAATATAAGAATAATAAACACAATTGTCTATGAGAACTGTTATTTTATTGTTTATTGAAACTGAAGCGGAAATATCTTTAATGTTTCTATTGAGTATCCTCTGGCATAAACACATTTTCTTATATGAAAAACTGTTGGCCAATACATATTGGCCTCTCTACATTTTATAGCACTCCTTCTGGGCTAGTCTTTTATCTCAGACTACCCTAACCTCTATCTGTTAGATTTGATTTTTATTCTACATTTTGGTCAGTTACAACTGCATTGACTAGCTTCAGGGATATGATTCAACCCACTGGATTCTTCAAGCAGTTCCAGCTTACCATCCCCCCCGCAATGGGACTTTGTAGGATGACCCATTTCAAATCCCATTCTGAAAAGGAAGTAGTTTCAGAAGACAAGATCATTGCCCCATGCCTCCAAAGGACTTTGGGCTGCATTGGTTTGGGGAGGACCTGAAACTGGTTGGTGAATGGACCCCAAATTATCCAGTGTCTGAGTGGGTCCCTGGGTACAATGTATTTGGGACTTGGATGAGAAACATTGGGCTAAAATTTGGGTAAATACCACTGAAAAAGAATATGCAACTAACAATTCAGTTTGATGTTTGTCAAATTGTAGAATTATAGAATATGAATGTGACAGCTACAGACAAGTAAATATAATGAGTATTTGTGCCCTGATGGAGAAAGAGAATTTTACAGAACTGCCTGTGCAATTTAGAATAATGTCTGTTTTTTTTTTTTTTTACATGGGCTGGACATCTAAAAAATGCAGATCAAAGAGTAAGTTAAACATATGTTTTGGGAATAGGTATAAGTATAGATCTCTTAGAAAGATTTGGAATCATAGTTCTTAAACCATGGGGAATGTCAAGAGCTAAGATAAATAATAGACACCAAAGCCTAATGGTAAAGAATGATAAGAATGGTAAAATACTCTGTAAAGAATCTGAACAAAAGCCATCTCAATGTCTATGCTATTGGTTTCCCCTTCACCCAAATAGTGCCATTTCCTTTGGGTATGGAGAAATATGAGAGTGAATTCCCAAAATAATACTCTTAAGAAGAATTGTAGTGCTTTGTTATCTAAGTCTGGAATGAACCTGAACATAGCTTTGGCAATTTCTCAGAGATAAGCATACCCTGAGCAAACCTTGGATGATATTATGGAGGCAGCACTCTCAAACCTGCTTTACCTGAGAACTAAGGGAACACCGGTGCACTGATCCACATGCTCTTTCTTCTACCCTGGCATTTAAAAAAGAATGCAAGACCAAATTGGGAAGAATTAAGTTGAGTACTACCTAGTGAATTCAAGACAAGAAATACAGTTAATTCTAGATCTAGGATATTCTGGTGTATAACTATTATTGAATAAATCACACTGGGGAAGCAGTGAAGGGATTGCTAACTATTTGGATATTATAAGTAAAATATTTAGATCTTGAAGTTGTAACCAATATAAATGCTACTATTGAGCAGCTTGCAAATGAAACTGCCCAAGGTTTACAAAACCTCCAAAGCCCCCTAGATTCCCTAACTTATGTCATCTTTAAAAATTGAATATCCTTAAATTACTTATTAGCTGCAGGAGGAGTGTGCATGATCATAACTAACTCATGTTGTGTTTGCATTAATAAAGTGCCATTGAAACTAATGTACATAATATTCATAATATTGCACATTGTATGCATGAGATCTGAGTATAATTGTTTCCCTCATTATCAGGATGGGACTCAATATGGAAACAGTTATCATGTTTATACCCTATTATTTTAATATGATTGCTTTCTGCTTTGGACCTTGTAATATGAATTGCCTTTCAACTATGGTTTCTTCTAGACTACAAGCTTTTTCTGTGTGTAAGTAGTTGAAGTCCTATTGTTTTACTTGCTTTTAAATTATGAGTTGTATAAGTGATTATTCATGATCAGTTGAAGCCCTCTTGTTTTATTTGATCAACTTACAGACATATCTGATCATAGAGCCAAATTGTTTTTTTTATTAAAGCTTTTTATTTGTATAACATATGTATGGGTAGTTCCCTAGCACTGATCTTTACAAAGCTTTCCATTACAAATTTTACCCCCAGTACCTTCCCCTCCCCTCCCCTAGATGGCAGGAAGTCCACTACATGTTAATAATGTTAAAATACTTGACAAGTTATGCAAGAAAAATCCTATCTACAAGAAAAAAAAAAGAAAATCAGAGAAAGGCAACACAATGCAATAGGGAGCATGAAAATGTTACATTGTGGTCCATATTTCATATCCCTCTCTCTGGGTGTATATGATTTTCTTCAGTGAACAATTGGAACTGGTTTGAGACAATTCTTTGTTGCAGAGAGCCATGACCATCAGAACTGATCATCATATAATACTGTTGTTGCGGTTTATGATGATCTCCTGGTTCTGCTCGTTTCACTCAGCATCAGTTCATGCATGTCTCTCCAGGCCTCTCTGAAATCGTCCTGTTGGTCGTTTCTTACAGAGCAATAATATTCCATAACATTCATATACCATAATTTAGTCAGCCACTCTCCAATTGATGGGCATCCCTTCAGTTTCCAGTTTCTAGCCACTACAAAAAGGGCTGCCACAAACATTCTTGCACATGTGGGTCCCTTTCCCTCCTCTAAGATCTCTTTGGGATATAGGCCCAGTAGAAACAATGCTGGGTCAAAGGGTATGCACAGTTTGATAACTTTTTGAGCATAGCTCCAAATTGCTCTCCAGAATGGTTGGATCTGTTTACAGTTCCACCAACAATGTATTAGTGTCCCAGTTTTCCCACATCCCCTCCAACATTCATCATTATCTTTTCCTGTCATTTTAGCCAATCTGACAGGTGTGTAGTGGTACTTCAGAGTTGTCTTAATTTGCATTTCTAGGATCAATAGTGATTTGGAGCAACTTTTCATATGACTAGAGATGGTTTTAATTTCATCATCTGAAAATTGTCTGTTCATATCCCTTGACCACTTATCTATTGAAGAGTGGCCTGAATTCTTATATATATATATATGAGACAATTCTCTATATATTTTAGAAATGAGGCCTTTATCAGAACCATTAAATGTAAAGATGATTTCCCAATTTGATGCTTCCCTCCTAATCTTGTCTGCATTAGTTTTGTTTGTACAGAAACTTTTTAACTTAATATAATCAAAATTATCCATCTGGTGTTCAATTAGGAGTTCCAGATCTTCTTTGGACATAAATTTATTCAATATCCACTTGTCTGAGAGGTAAACTATATTACATTCCTCTAACTTGCTTACAAAGTCACTCTTTATATCTAGATCATGAACCCATTTAGATCTATCTTGGTATGTGGTGTAAGGTATGGGTCAAGCCCTAATTTCTTCCACACTAGTTTCCAATTTTCCCAGCAGTTTTTGCTGAATAGCGAGTGCTTATCCCAAAAACTGGGGTCTTTGGGTTTATCAAACACTAAATTGTTAAGGTTATTGCCTAGATTGTCCTGATAACCAATCCTGTGCCACTGATCGACTGCTCTATTTCTTAGCCAGTACCAAATGGTTTTGAGAACCGCTGCTTTATAATATAGTTTTAGATCTGGTACAGCAAGGCCACCTTCATCTGCCTTTTTTTTCATTAATCCCCTTGAAATCCTTGACCTTTTGTTCTTCCAAATGAACTTTGCTACTATTTTTTCTAGATCTGTAAAATAATTTCTTGGGAGTTTGATTGGTATGGCACTAAATAAGTAGATTAGTTTGGGTAGTATTGTCATTTTTATTATATTCGCTCTGCCTACCCATGAGCACTTAATGTTTTTCCAATTGATTAGATCTGAATTTATTTCTGTGGAAGGTGTTTTGTAGTTTAGTTCATATAGTTTCTGACTTCTCCTTGGCAGATAGATTCCCAAATATTTTATCCTATTATTTGTTATTTGGAATGGAATTTCTTTTTGTATCTCTTGCTGCTGAACTTTGTTGGTAATATATAAAAATGCTGATGATTTATGTGAATTATTTTTGAACCCTGCCACTTTGCTAAAGTTGTGAATTGTTTCTAGTAGTTTTTAATTGAGTCTCTAGGGTTCTCTAAGTATACCATCATGTCATCTGCAAAGAGTGATAATTTGGTTTCTTCATTACCTACTCTGAATCCTTTTATCTCTTTTTCTTCTCTTATTGCTAAAGCTAACATTTCTAATACAATATTAAATAGTAATGGTGACAGTGGACAGCCTTGTTTCACTCCTGATCTTATTGGGAATGGTTTTAGTTTGGCTCCATTACATATGATGCTTGCTGATGGTTTTAAATAGATGCTACTGATCATTTTAAGGAAAAGCCCATTTATTTCTATACTCTCTAGTGTTTTTAATGGGAAAGGGTGTTGGATTTTATCAAATGCTTTTTCAGCATCTATTGAGATAATCATATGGTTTTTGTTAGTTTGGTTATTAATATAATTAATTATGCTGATAGTTTTCCTAATATTGAACCAGCCCTGCATCCATGATATAAATCCCACTTGGTCATAGTGTACTATCCTGGGGATGACTTTCTGTAATCTCATTGCTAATATCTTATTTAAAATTTTTGCATCAATATTCATTAGGGAAATTGGTCTATAGTTTTCTTACCTGTTTTCACCCTACCTGGTTTAACTATCAGCACCATATCGGTCTCATAGAAGGAATTTGGCAGTATACCTTCTTTCCCTATTTTCTCAAATAGTTTGTATACTATTGGAATTAATTGTTCTTTGAATGTTTGGTAGAATTCACATGTAAATCCATCTGGCCCTGGAGATTTTTTCTTAGGGATTTGGTTAATAGCTTGTTCTATTTCTTTTTCTAATATTTGGCTGTTTAAATAATTTATATCCTCTTCTTTTAACTTGGGCAATCTATATTTTTGTAGATATTCCTCCATTTCATTTAGATTATCAAACTTACTGGAATAAAGTTGGGCAAAGTAGCTCCTAATTATTGCTCTAATTTTCTCTTCATTAGAGGAAAGTTCTACCTTATCATTCCTGAGACTAACAATTTGATTTTCCTCTTTCCTTTTTCTTATCAAATTAACTAAGGTCTTATCTATTTTGTTGGTTTTTTCGTAGAACCAACTCTTAGTTTTATTTATTAATTCAATAGTTTTTTTATTTTCAATTTTATTAATTTCTCCTTTTATTTTTAGAATTTCCAATTTGGTATTTAATTGAGGGTTTTTAATTTGTTCTTTTTCTAGTTTTTTAAATAATAAGCCCAATTCATTGATCTTTTCTTTCTCTATTTTATGCAAGTAAGCATCTGGAGATATAAAATTCCCCCTTATAACCGGTTTAGCCGTATCCCACAAATTTTGGTATGTTGTCTCCTTGTTCTCATTTTCCTGGATGAAATTATTGATTGTGTCTATGATTTGCCCTTTCACACATTCACTCTTCAGGATTAGATTATTTAATTTCCAATTAACTTTTGGTGTATTTTCTCCTGGCCTTATTTTTATTGCATCATGATCTGAAAAGGATGCATTTACTATTTCTGCCTTTCTGCATTTGATTTTGAGGTTTTTATGCCCTAACACATGGTCAATTTTTGTATAGGTTCCATGGACTGCTGAGAAAAAAAGTAAACTCCCTACTGTCTCCATTCAACTTTCTTCATAGATCTATCATACCTAACTTTTCTAACAATTGGTTTATCTCCCTAGTTTCTTTCTTGTTTATTTTGT
>JAJPUD010000886.1:421507-473055 GCA_023553655.1 Myrmecobius fasciatus
TTTGGAAGATAAAAGACCTTAGATTATAAATAAGAATCAATTACCTAGGGAGATATAGCATCATCTTTCAGGGAAGGAGATGGACCTTCGATGAAATGAGGATTTTCAATCATTTCTACTGAAAAAACCAGGACAAAGCAGAAAATTTGATCTACAATAGAAGTATGAAAAAGGTAAACAGGGAAGAAAAAAATAAAACATTATTTAAAGATTAAATTGTTTATATCATTACATGGAAGATATAGTTATAAGATGTATACACTTAACAGAGAGTGTGGGTATAAGTTGACTTTGATGTTATGCTATTTAAAAAAAGACATTAAGAAGTGGAAAAGGAATTGCATTGGGAGAAGAGCAAAGGGGAAGTGAAATGGGGTAAATTACATCATATAAGATCACACAAGACCTCTTAGAGTAGAGGGAAAAAAGGGAAAATTATTAAAGAAAATATAAGAATAATTGGACTACCTGAAAGTTGTGAAAAAAAAGAATCTTGACACAGTAATGCAAAAAAATATGTATAATAATAATAATCCAAGAAAATTGTCCTGGAGTGATAGAACATGAGAGGAAAGTAGAAATAGAAAAAAAAAATCCCCAATCACCTTTTCAAAGAGGTCCTTTATGGGAAACATATAGGAATATTATTGCCAAATTTTTACAACCCCAGATCAAAGAGAATATTTTGCAAGAAACAAACAACACAAACAAAAAATTCAAATATGCTGCAGCTGCAATTAGAATTGTTCAGGACTTAGCAGTAGCTAAAAAAAAAAGAACACAGGTCCTGGAATTTATATATATATATGTATATATATACATACATACATATGTATACATACACATATATATGTAAAAACCTATCCATATTATTGAACAAAATAAATAGACAGTCAAGGAATTTGCAGATTATCAGGATTTTTTTTTCAACCAAATCCAAGCTCAATAGAAAATTTTACATACAAGAGCCAATATCAAAGGTTAATTTCAAAAAACTCAACATGGACAAATTGTTTATGTGTTGTACATGACAATGTATTACCATATATCTAAGACTGACCAATAATTGGGTAGCTCAAAAGAAAGATTGGGGCAGAGTTGATGCTCTGCTGGACATATGTTCTGTGTGTGGTTTTTTTTTTTTAGTTTTTCTTTTCTGTCTCTTTTTTCCATTCTGTTTTTTTCTTATTTTGTATTTAGTACAATAAACAAATTAAAAAAATAAATCTTCAAAAAAAATCTTACAATCAAGTGTAGAAAGGCAGGTATAATAAATATATCCTTTTCAAATTATGATGCAAAAAAAATTACATGCAATAGGGGGCCCAGGCTAAACTAAAACCTAAGTGGAAATCAAATGAGCTAATCTTAAAGTATGAATGGGTCAAACAATAAATTCTAGAAACAATAATTTCATCCAAGAGATTAACAATAAAGAGACAACCTACCAAAACTTATAGGATGTACCCAAAGTAGTTCTTAAGAGGAATTTTCTATCTCTAAATGCTTATATAAATAAAATGAATTGGGCATGCAACTAAAAAAGCAGAAAAAGAACATGTAAAGTTATGAAATAATTTAACCCTTCTAGAGAGCAATTTGGAACTATTTCCAAAGGGCTATAATAATGTGCATGCCCTTTGATCTAGCAGTGAGCTCATCAAAAAAAGGAAATAGACCTATTTATGCAAAAATATTTATAACAGTCTTTTTTGAAGTGACAAAGAACTGAAAATTGAGTGGATGTCACTTGATTGGGGAAATGTTGAATTAGTTATGGTATATTAAAGTAATAGAATATTATTGTTCAAAAGAAGTGATAAACAGGCTGCTGTTAGAAAATCCTGGAAAGTTTTTCATAAACTGAAGCAGAACCAGGAAAACATACACAGTAGCTGCAAGATTATGTGATGATCGACTATGATAGATTTGGCTCTTCTCAACAATGCAATGATCCAAAGCAATCCCAATAAATTTTGGATGGAAAATTCCATCTATATACAGACAGAGAACCTTAGAAACAATATAGATTGAAGGATACTATTTACACCTCTTTTTTCATATTTAATTTTTCCCCTTTCCTGCTAATTTATCTCTCACAACAAGATTCATTTGGAAATATATTTGAAATGATGTATATATATATATATATATAATTTATATCAAATTGTTTACTGTTTGGGGGAGGGTGGAGATAATGGAGGAAGGGAAGAAAAAATTTGGAACTCAAAATCTTACAAAATGAAAGTAGAGAATCATCTTTACATGTAATTGAAAAAATAATACTATTAAAATAAAATTTAAAAAAATAAAAAAGCTCTTTATTTAAAATCAATAATTAAGCAGTTTAATTGATCTAGAAGTATGCCCACTTGCTGCTCATTCAGCAAGAATCTTAAATAGGTTAAAAAATGTAACCTAAAAAAATAAAATTAAAAACAAATTTCTCTTTTCTACTCCAAAGAACCCAAAAAACAAATAAAAAAAAATCCAAAACCAAAAATGCTTCTTGTTTTGGAGATCCCATTATCTTTATACCTTTATATAAGGTAAAGAGAAGTTCCTTGCATTATTCTGCAACAGGACCTTTAATCTTAACACACACACACACACACACACATACATAATAGTATAAAGTTCTAAATAGAAAGAACCCTGTGACCCTTAATGAGTCTCTTGACTATTAGTTTTTTCACTTTAAAATGAGGGGGTTGAATTAGATGTAGTTCAAAATCAGTTATCCTGTAATTTTGAGACTTCCTACATCATTCCTACTTTTTATGGTTATGAATACACTCATGAGGACATACCTGTCACCTTTATAAGTGGAAACAAAGACAAAGAATGAGATAATGAGTGAGGATATAAAATACACAGATGATGTAATGACAATTATAAAAGTGCAGGAACAACTATTTATATTCCATAAAAAAGAAGCTGCAGCAAAGCTCAAAAAATAAATTCATGCTATCACAAACTGAGGACAATTCCAAGTGTATGTACATCTTAAAGGAGAAGAATATATGGGAAATGAAGATACCAGAACAAAAAAGTAAACTTGCAATTCACTTCTGAAATGACAATGTTAACATATAGATACAAACTCTTTAATTTTATAGTTGAGAACCTTGAGAATGAGAATGAAACTAATTTTTTAAGCTTCTTTTTTTTAATTAAAGCTTTTTATTTGCAAAACATATGTATAGGTAATTCTTCAACATTGACCCTTACAAAGCTTTCTGTTACAAATTTTTGCCCCTAGTCCCCACCCCTCCCCTAGATGACAAGAAATCCACTACATGTTAATTATGTTAAAATACTTGACAAATCGAATATATGTATAAATATTTCCACACTTGTCATTTTTGTGCAAGAAAAATCGTATCTACAAGAAAAAAAATCTGAGAAAGGAAACACAATGCAAGCAAACATCAGTAGAGAGCATGAATATGTTATGTTGTGGTCCACATTTCATATTCCTCTCTCTGGGTGTATATGGCTTTCTTCACTGAACAATTGGAACTGGTCTGAAACATCTTATTGTTGAAGAGAGCCATGTCCATCAGAATTGATCATCATATAGTCTTGTTGTTGTTGTGTATAGTGATCTCCTGGTTCTACTCACTTCACTCAGCATCAGTTCATGCAAGTCTCTCCAGGCCTCTCTGAAATCATCCTGCTGGTAGTTTCTTATAGAACACTAATATTCCATAACATTCATATACCATAATTTGTTCAGCCATTCTCCAATTGATGGGCATCCATTCAGTTTCCAGTTTCTTGCCACTACAAAAAGGGCTGCCACAAACATTCTTGCACATGTGGGTCTCTTTCTGAGAATGAGACTAATTAAGCAGTGTTTCCTTGTGCTTTTTCTTTAATATTTGGCATTTCAACTCCTACCTACTGTATATAGGTTCCTTAATTTTACTTTTTTATGTTTCTTTATATAACAACAGTGAATTATTCAAGTGACAACTGCTACTGAATGAAAAAGATTTTGGATAATATCATTGGAGAATTATTTACAATTTAGTTTGTGTGTGTGTGTGTGTGTGTGTGTGTGTGTGTCTGTTTCAGTGATAATGTAGAAAAGAATATCAAGTGAGGGAAAATTTCCAATTGTCTTTCTAAAGAGATTAGTAAGAAAAGAGCCTTATGCTAGAAGGGTAAAAGTTTTAAAGGAATGGTGTGTTTACCAAAAAACCATATTTGGAAAAGATGGGAAAATGGTAGATAAAATTCTTCAGAGGAAAGCTGGGAAAATTTTACACACACACACACACACACACACACACACACACACACACACACACACTTCCAGCCTTAAATTTCTGGCAACAGAAGATCTAGGATTGATATCCAATAATTACTAATTACTATCTGGGTGATATTAGGCAAATCATGTAGCCTTAGGTTCTTTGTATGTGATTTGAAAAGATTAAACTAGGTTACCTATAATGTCCTTTCCAGCTCAAAATTTATGATCCAATTATCCAGAAAATGGTAAAAAATTTAGTGTTGTTTACCACTTTCTTTTTTTTGTCTTAATGATGGAACTTGCACTGTAATAGAACTGGAAAACTCTCGCTACAATGGATACTCTCTCTAACAATGCAAATCAGGAGCTTTCTTCATGAGATTCCTATTTCATCCCATAAATCTATTTCATCCCAGTGGCATCCACTGTCCTGAAGGAAGGGGAAGATGAAAAGGGTATTTTTGTATTTTTGACATTTTGTGAATGGAAGTGGAACACATTATATATCTATCAGATCCATGAAACATTTTCCATGAAACAATTAGAATAAAACACATTTATAGCAATGTTTCTTGTCCCTATTACAAATGTATTAGTGTGTTAGATATTTTTATTGTTTAGATTATATCAATACATGATGATTTAGGTAAGTATATTTTTTATTATTTTGGATTGTCCACTAGTAGAAGAGAAATAAGATTTAAATAAATATATTTTATTTGTGATTTGAAATATCACAACTACAATTTTTAATGTGGAACATACTCATCTGTACAAATTACATTATCTACTAAGTAAGGACAAAGGGTTGTCACTTAAGTTAGTACCAATATATTTACTTATGTGATGAGTTAAAATAGGGTCAATGGATTTAGCCTTACATAAAACCTGAATTTTTAGTTCCAGCAGTATCTTAGCTTTTAAAATCAACTAACTCCTTTGGCTCAATTCCCACCACGCATTCTATTACTGGCAATTGGCCACCCTGCAAGTCTTCACATCGTGGAATTAATTGGAGTGTCATGTTTGCTAATAGAGTATATTTGAGATACATTGGAGGAGGCACTTATTAAAATGTTAGCTGTTAAAATTTCATCATCTAATCTACTATTTAAACATTGATCTATTATCATCAGAAAATATGTCAGTCATCCTTTATCCTGGTATTCCTGAAACCCTAAGTTTGATTCCTTTCCTGAATCCATCAAATATTTTCCTTTCATTGTGTTTTGTCAAATATAATTAGGACAAAAACAAATTTTATATGCATATTAATGAGGGTGAGATATTTCCAAAGCATAGCCTCAGTTTCCTTTTTTGCAGTGATTTCAACAAATGGTTTCTTTATACACTATAATTTAGTGTATAAAGTGTAATGCTTCTTATCAGATTATATCCTTCCCAGAAGAATGAGATTCAAGATAAGGCGGAGGAAATGATAAATATGAAAATAGAATATGTATTTAAACATTTGTTGGTTTAACAATTCACTCCTGTTAATTGATAAAAGCTAAAAGAAGAATTTGAAATATTTTTTTTTGAAAAAATCATATGCTTTTGCTTATTTGATTCTTTTACAACCTCCAGACAGGAAAAAAACAACAACAAAAAAACCAAAACTAGTCACTCCTTATTCTACACTATAAGCTGACTGCTCCTCCTTTATGTCAAAGATTCCTGACCTTCTTTTTCCAGTCATTGTATTAATCCTATTTCTTAGGATTTCTTAGTGACCCACTCCATCTCCACTCCCAACCCCTCTACTCAAATATTCTACTCCATACTTACTCAATCTTCCAGTGTTCTCTAGATTTTACATAGTTAAGAAACTTGCTTTCACCTTAAAATATTGCCTCTCTCATTCTTACCTGTCTCTTGTCCCATTTTGTTGTTTCTGTTGATAGAGGTATATTCCATCGCACCTTAAATTGTGAACTTCTTGATAGTAGGAAGTGTCTCTCCCCCTTTTTTGTATGCCTATACTTAATTCAGTGTCTGACACTTGCTAGGCAGTTAATAAATGCTTACAGATTGATTGATTCTCAGTCACCCCAACTTAAAACAGTGAAGTTCTCTATTTCTCTCTCTTCTTCAACCCTCATATTTAAACAAATGTCAATTCAATCTGGAAAATCTCTCTTTTTCATTCCAATTGCTACTCTTCTAATTTAGGTCCTCATTATCTGGACTTGTCAGTCTTTTTTAAAAAGAAGTTAGTTTAGGGGGCAGTCAAATGGCACAATGGATATAGCACCAAGCCCTAAAGTCAGGAGGACCTGAGTTCAAATTTGATCTCAGACACTTAACACTTCCTAGCTGTGTAACCCTAGACAAGTCACATAACCCCAATTGCCTTAGCAAAAAAAAAGTTTTTAATTTTTTAAAATATCCAGCATTTGCATAGCACTTTTACTTAATAATATTTTCCCCAATTACATGTGAAGATAGTTTTCGACATTCATTTTTGTAAGATTTTGAGATTCAAATTTTCCTTCCTCCCTTCTCTTCCTATTTCCTCCCCAAGACAACAAGTAATCTGATATAGATTATACATGTACAATAATATTAAGCATATTTCTACATTAATCATATTGTGAAACAAGACTCAGAATAAAAAGGAAAAACCATGAAAAAAGTGAAAATATGCTTTCATCTGCATCCAGACTCCACAGTTCTTTCTCTAAAAGTGGTCAGCATTTTCCATCATGAGTTCCTTTGAATTGTCTTGGATCATTGCATCGCTGAGAAGATCTAAGTCTATCATAGTTGATAATTGAACATTGTTGATGTAACTGTGTACAATGATCTCCTGGTTCAGTTTAGTCTTCAAAGTAGTTTTTCTGCTTCTGAAATCTGCTCTCTTTAATCCATCTATTCAAGCAATTTCCCTAAGGGTTAGGCCTAGTTATGACGTTTAGCCTCCAAATTCTCCAGTTGTTGCTAATTATCAAATAAATTAAATTTTTTTTACTCTGGCATTCACAGTATTACAGAATCTCAGAACTGCTATGTTACCTCAGCAGTCATGTCATCCAACCTGTGCTGAAAAGGAACCTTCATTAAGTTACGCGTTCATTCTCCAGTTGCTGCTTCAAGGTCCCCAAGGAGGGGAAGCCAATCTTCTCTAAGGCAGCCAGTTCATTTGGGAATATCTAATTGTTAAAGAATTTTTTTGACACTGACATTTGCTTCTTTGCAATTTCCACCCATTTCTCCTTTTACTTGCTAAAGTCAAAGAAACTGTGTGATCTCGTCTGCATCACAACTTTTCACATACTTGAGAACAAATTATGTTTATCCTCCTCAATCCCCCATCCCCAGTCTTCTCTTCTCCAAATTGGATAAATTCATAGATCATAGTTCTTTTATTGTAGTAAATTTATTTATTTTTAATATGCATTGCTTTATGAATCATGATGGGAGAGAAAAATCAGAGCAAAAGGGAAAACCATGGGAAAAATCATAAAAAAAAACAAAAAAGAAGTAAAAATAGTATGTGTTGATTTATATTCAGTCTCCTTCATTCTTTTTCTGGATGCAGATGGCATTTTCTGTCCAAAGTCTATTGGGATTGCTTTGGATTACTGAACCACTGAGAAAAAAATCGAGCCTTTCATAGTTGATTATTGCACATTATTGCTGTTATTGTATACAATTTATTCCTGATTCTGTTTCACTCAAAATCAGTTCATGTAAATCTTCCCAGACTTTTCTATTATCAGCTTGTTCATCATTTTTTTATAAAACAATAATATTCCATTACCTCCATGTACTTACAACTTGTTCAGCAATTCCCCAATTGATGGGCATCCACTCCTTTCCCAATTCTTTGCTACCACATAAATATTTTTTGTACATGTGGGTCCTTTTCCCTCCTTATAATTTTCTTTAGATACAGATCCAGTAATGGCACTGCTGAGTCAAAGTATAGATCTTGGTTAAAAGCCTTTTCTCTAAACCATAGCAGCTGAACTGAGCTTTAAATGTAAAGGAAGTATTCTAAGAGATAGAAACAAGGAAGAAACGCATTACAGGAATAGAGGAAAATCCATGCAATCCACTTGGGATACAAAAAGTAAACCAATTTGGCTGGATTATAAAGCAGAAGAAATTTTAGAAAGACTTACAGAGAAATTTTAAGTCAGTGGTAGACTGGTTAAAAGACATATTTTTGGTTGGATGGGTCTTCTTGGGTGCATTTTGAATTCCATTTCATGGGAGGTTACCTATCTTATCTGCTGCTAAGGCTAATTCTGACTGCATGTGTAAGTATGCCAATCAAGACAAATAAGCACTATGTAAAAAAAAAGTGACAGTTTCTCCATTCTAGCAATGCTTCAATGAAACATTTCAAAGCTATTTTTTAAGGCAAGTACATGCTGAAACTCAATTCTTAATGACTACCCAACATTCTATAAAACAGGGAAGGAATGCCCTTCAGAAATCTGGCATGAGAGTCAATATAGATACATTGACACATATGCAATAGATACAACTTAACAAGATATAAGCTATTTCATTATGTCTGAGTCTTCATTACCTCCCTTCATTTTATTCTACTTCTTTGTAATTCAAACTTTTAAGAAAAAGGAACTAGTTATGAGGAGGGTCAGGAGAGGGAGATTCATCAAGAAAATGTTTCCTAGGATAAAGGATGAGAAACACTTGCCAAAAACCTGCAAAGCAAGATTTGGAACCATTAAGGGATTTTGGCAGGAATTTAAAGGCTATCAAAAGCCTCGGGAAAAGAGAAGGGTCATTTATCTGGGTCATTCTCAATTATTTTATTCTTTTGGAAGTATGATTAGTACAGATCAGTTTAGGATCTGCATTTTTTTTTCTGAGCCCATTTTGAAAAGCGTTTAGCTGAAACTACACTAATTAACAGAGAGCCTAAGTCAGAACTTAAAAGTTTTACATACTTAAAGAATAGAATTGTCTAATAAATACTTGACTTTAACATAATAAGGCACTTCAGGAGTAAAGTTAAAAAAAGAATTCCCCAGCATGAGTCCCATGTTTGGCTTCAATTCTTCTCTCATGGAAATCCTCAAGAGCATTTGAAGGATTAATAGCTTTTGCTTTGACTAAATGGTCCTGAGGCAAGTGAGAACTGTCAGAGGAACAGTATGACAAAAATGCTTTTTGCTTTCTGGAATGAGGAAGAAAATGATTAGTCAGGACAGAGTGAAGGAATAGAAATGATGCAGAGTCAGTTTCTTAGGCTTCTTTTCTTTCCTCTATTTTTTTTTTTGTCTGAGGCAATTGGGGTTAAGTGACTTGCCCAGCGTCACATAGCTAGGAAGAGTTAAATGTCTGAGGTCAGATTTGAACTTAGGTCCTTCTGACTCCAGGGCTAGTGCTCTAACCACTACACCAACTAGCTTATCCCTTTTCTTTTCCCTATTTCATGATTTATAAAAAAAGTTTAGAAAATAGCAGTACAACACTGGAGTCATTGGAAATGTATACTCTTCTTGTTAAATAGAAAAAGAACTGTGTTGATGATCAGTCACAAATAAATAAATACATTCTATATCAATCTTATCATATTCCCAGCCCCTATTCTCCATCCCCCACAAAAATTCAAAATCAAGAATAGACTGCAGTAATGCAATTTTGAAAAAGTTTTCTTTTTCCTCATGATGAATGTCTCTTCGGCTTTTCCCTTTTGAAATAAGCATATTTAAGATACCCTTAATAAAAAGTGGAATGTTAAGAGAATTTGTTTAAAATAATTAATATAAGTTTGAAATGATAACATAAGATAAAGTGGCCTGTGTATGATAGACTATTATAAAGGAACTCCCAAAGAGGTCAAGGGAAACATGGGGAAAATCTGGACCCCAATGGTCTTATATGTGACTTTTATCAAATGTCCTAAAAGTCCAAGTGCAACTTTAGGCTTAAAACTTAAAATTTAAAGCTATTTACAACTACATTGAGGCTTTTGGTACACTCTACATTTAGAGAACAATTTATCCTTATGTTACATAAATTATTTCCCAAGGTAAAGATAAAAAGCCATTATACCAAATTGCCTCTGTGAGACAAATATAATCATAAAATCAGGCTAACCCACAGACTATTTTTTAACAATACATGATTATATTCTTCCTAAAAATGACTTTGGATGGGCCTAAGATCTGGCTAATAAATATAAAAATACAGATATGTCCTATGAAAACAAAATGATGTTGTTATTTGTCACAGGAAAACAGAGGACATTTAAGAATATTGGTAAGCTAAGATACTTGTGATGTATGTGGTATGCTGAGAACAATAAGTAAAAAATGACACTTTTTCCTGAAGTTTTATCATTGGACTTTATAATTTGCTCTTTATGGAAAATTCTCTTTTTCCTTATCTTAAAATTTAACTGCTGTTGTTATTAAAATTATGTTTCCTAAGTAGCTACAATTCAATTTTTGGTTTGACTTATTGTCTAGGACTGATTTGATCATACCATTTTATTCCCTGTACATATTTGGGAATGCTGAAATTTTATTTTCAGATAACAACACCAACTTACAACACACAAGTGCCAAGATTTCCAGACAAGATGTAGCCAATTACTCTAATGATGCACTCCTGGCCACTACCCACAATTAATTACAAATGGGTTTGTGGGTGAAAGATAAATATAGAAAGAGTCTGTAGAACAGCATAAAATTTAACATTGCAAAAAAGAAAACTAAGTTGGATTATAAAGGTAAAGAGAGTCACAAAACTTTATAGGTTCAATCAGAACTTGATCCTTACCTTTAAGTGCCCCTTATAAAATACAATGTCCATTCCTTGTGGATATTTAGTCCAACTTCATTATATTCACCATAGGTATTTGGAGAAAGAATAGAAAACATCAAATTAATGAATTTCTGTAGGGTTATAAATCTCCACAATGGCCACAAGCCAATATTACTATGTTGTTTTCTGTAACAGTGTAGACCACTTTTCTTCTGGATCATCCCTGCTGGAAATAATTGCTGACATTAATGATACAAGCTCCAAAATTTAATAGATTAAAGTTTATGCTGTCATTTATTACTGTGCAAACATCCACTATTTTCTCTGTTGTTAGTAAAAGCTTCCTCAAATGTCTAAAGAAATTTTATTTTAAAATTGAAGGAATTAGCCTTGATAAAATTATCACTTTGTAGATGATATGATAGTCTACTTAGAGAATCCTTAAGAATCAACCAAAAAACTACTTGAAATAATTGACTTTAACAAAGTTGCAGAATATAAAACAAACCCACCTAAGTCATAATCATTTCTATAAATTATCAAAAAGCCTAGTGGCAAGAGATAGAAAGAAAAATTCCATTTAAAAATAGCTGCAGACAATGTAAAATATTTGGGAGTCTACCTGCCAAGACAAACCCAGGAACTATATGCACACAAGTAAAAATCAATTTTCACACAAATAAAGTCAGTTCTAAATAATTGGAAAGATATCAATTGCTCATGGGTAGGCTGAGCTAATGCAATAAAATGTCAATTCTACCTAAATTAATTTATCTATTCAGTAGTATAGCAATCAAACTACCCAAAATTATTTTATAGCACTACAAAATAATCTAGTATGTGATAAATCCAAAGACTCAAGCTTCTGGGACAAGCACTCAAGATTTAACAAAAATTCCTGAGAAAAGTGAAAAATAGTATAACAGAAATGAGGCATAGGCCAATATTCCATTCCCTATGCCAAAGTAAGGTCAAAAAGGGTGCATAATTTAGATGTAAGAGATGATAATCATGAGCAAATTAGGAGAGCAAGGCATAATTTGCCTTTCATATCTATGGAGAAAGGAAGAATTTATGACTAAACAAAAGATGAGATTGTTATGAAATGCAAAATGGATAATTTTGATCACATTAAATTAAAAAGGTTTTGTATAAACAAAACCAACACAACCAAGATTACTAGGGAAGAAGAAAGATGAGGAAAAATTTTATAGCAAGCATTTCTGATAAAGACCTCATTTTTCAACTACATAAAGATACAAGTCATTCTCCAATTGATAAATAGTCAAAGGATATGAACAGACTGTTTTCACATGAAAAAAAATAAAGCTATTTGTAAGCATATAAAAAAGCTCTTTCACTTTTGATTAGAGAAATGCAAATTAAAAAACTTTGAGATACCACTTCACATCTATCAGATTAGCTAATATGACAGAAAAATAAAATAATAAACTTTGGAAAAGATGGGGAGAAATTGGGACACATGAATTGTTGTAGAGTTATGAATTGATCTAGGCATTCTGGAGAACAATTTGAAACTATATTCAAAGAGCAATCAAATTGTTCATAAACTTTGATCCAGAAGTGTTACTACTAGATCTATATCCCATAGAGATCATGAAAAAAGGGAAAAGGACTCAAAATTCATCATCATTCCCCACCTTGAATTTTATGTATTATATTATGCTATAAAAATTTATTTTTACTTCATTTTGAAGACAATCACACTACTTTACCATAAATAAGCGGCATATAAACTTTGTACCTTCTCTTTTATGAGATTTCCTACTTTCATGGCACTGTTTCAAAATACAATGAAATATGTTATCACCTAATAAATGACTTGATGAAATGATAATTTCTACAGGCTTTTTTTTTTTTTTTACTTTTTTCCCTCTAATAAACCAGGAACATGAAAGAACCTTTGTGGTATTAGGAAATCTGACAGAGGTTCTCTATAATTTAATTACTTACTATAATTCAAAACTCATAAAAGACAGTATGAGATCTTATTCACAAACTGACTTTAAACATAGCCCCCCATTTATAAAAATCAGTTTAAATTTATTTTATGATTACATGTTGATCACAAAGTATATTATCCAACTTGATTACACATCATATTCATCAGATAGACCTAAATTATTTTTAGCTGTTCCCCAGAAATCAAATCAACCTCTAAATGACAAAAAACTTGCTAGCAGTGATAATATTAACTATAGTCTCTGAAGGCAGTTGTTCCAAAGTATTTTGTTGCCTAGATACATTGTCAGAGTTGATGGCTATTTCCCAGAGTGATTAGCTTAGGAAGAGATGAAACAACTATTGGATATACAAGTTCCAGTCTAGAATACTTTCTTTGGAAAAAAAAAAGTAGGTCAATCATCTTAGTATTGTGTAATTATGAAATAGCTAACTGAAATATTTTCATAGCAAAATGAAACTCGTTTCTAGGTTTTAGATTGGTAAACATTTATTAAGTGCCTTGTATGAACCAGAAATAGTATTAAATATGGAGAAGACAAAGAAAGGTAAATCCCAATAAGCTTTGCTTTTCCATAAAATGGAAAAAAGATTAAAAAGGCAAAAGTCCTACTATTGATATAATATATATGTATGTAAAATCAAACAAACCATTTGTTAAGTATTTATGTTGCCCTGTGCTAAATATTTACTATTGATACAAATATTGAAGAGAGATAATCTTTAGAATGTCTCTCTCTCTCTCTCTCTATATATATATATATATGACTATAGGGTCATAGATTTTGAGGTAGTTGTTATCTTTGAGATGATCTTCTCCTTGTTTTCATTTTATAAAGAAGGAAACAGAGGCACAGATTGATTTTAATAACTTTGTCAACTTCCCCCTGGCAGTAACAGAGAAATGAGTTGAAATTAGATTCTTTGACTTTGAACTGAGCTCTCTTACTATGTTACTGCCTCTAGATGGATATATAGATTCTTTTGACATTCATTATTTTGTCCTTACAGATCTTGAGGAAATGGACAAATTTTACTTTGTTTTCATCATTCAGGTAGAGGATTATAGTTTTGTAATTAAAACTCAAGAAATTTTATGATGATCATAACATGACGGTAGAAAATTTGATATATTAAAAAATTGCCTAGTGGCAAATAATTGGAAATTGAGGAGATGCCCATCAATTGGGGAATGTTCAAAGAAGTTGTAGTATTTGATGTGTTAGAATGCTATTGTGCTATAAGAGATGATGGAGGATGATTTTAGAGAGACATGAGAGGACTTATATGAATTGTGCACCAGTGAGATGAAAGCTAGGAGATCATTACATGCTATAACACAATATTGCAATGATGATTGACTGTGAAGAAATTAACTACTCTAGTTGATATGAGTCCATGAAAATTTCACAGTTCTCATGACAAAAAAATTACCATCTACCTAAAAAGAAAGAACTGATGAATTCTGAGTACAGATTGAAGTATAATTTTCTCATGTACTTTTCCTTTTTAATTTTTTTTTGTGAAATAGCTAATGTGACATAATTTCACATATATAATTGATACATTGCTTGTTTTGATGGATAAAGGAGGGACTGGCAGGAGAAAATTTGGAACTTAATTTGTTTTTTAAATGTTAATAAATAATATATTAAAAACATTTTTAGTATTCTAGAACAGTGAATACCATCGATCTTTCACATTTCCAAATTCAATTCTTATGGTTGAAGTGACTTAAAATGTAAATTTTGGTCTTTGTGTTCTGTTTTAATATTTGTGAAATGCTTTACTTCTATAATCAGACAGTATACACATTTGATAAAGACTCCTATGGGGAGAAGGGTATTCTGTTTAATATAGTTTAACACATGACCTGCACTAAACCCTATATTCTCTCTATATAATACAAGGCAAGAGAAATTACAATATCCGTCCAAACATAATGGCCATTCCAGTGTGTCATCCTGAATCATGGGAATCATAATAGCTAATTCTCAGGATTGTTGTAAGAACTGAATGAAAGAACATGTGAAAATGTTTTGTCAACCTTAAAGCACAATTAATGCTATTTATCATTGCTGTTCTGAACTAGGGATCTAAAAAAACTTAATCCTGGGGTAGTAGAGCCCAATTTCTGATTCATGAAGTCTGAGCATGGTAGAAACAGTGAAAAATGTATAATGGACTTGATGTAAAAAAATTTAGTTTATGGATTCTGGAAGACCAAAGAATTTATGCAAACATGACCAAATTAATTTAAGCTAATCCTGCATGATTTCAAACTTATCCAATTAAAAGAATAATATTAATCTCCCCTGCAAAAAAGCCTTTTATATTTATTTGGTATATACTTAATATATTCTTCTATATGTGCATATTGCCTCTTCCTTCCCCTCCATTTCCCACTCCCTATACCTTGTATATAAATTTTCTGAAATTACAGACTTTTTTCAGTATTAATATTGTATCTCCAGAACCTAAATGGACTCCTGGTATCTAATTCTTGTTGACTGATTAATTTAAAAGGAAAATGGATGGCTATCTAGGGATAATGTTTATATTAGATGACCTCTTAGTTGTCCTCTTTCTCATTATTTCTGAATTAGACCTTGAGGGAGGGCCTTGAGAAGTCTGACCATCTTCCTTCCTAAATGAATTTCTCTTTATCCACTGATATTCTGCTTGGAATATCCCTGACTAATTAGCAAAATCTCTTTCTCTTATACCATCCCCATCTCAGTAATTCTGAAACATTGGCTATCTTTTCCCATCCCCAGAGATCTGCTCTCTCACTCTCACCCTCTCAACATTTCCTTACAATGTCCACTTTAATTACATCTATTGCTTCTATTATACTTTCTTAAATTCTGACATAATTAATGCACTTGTTTTCATCTTAAATTGTATTTCCTTTTTCACTTTTTCTTACTTTTTTTTCCACTTCTTCAAATTTTCTAGTTCTCCCTGTAACTTGATTTCTTTTTGATGATACTGTATCCCTAGCCTCTCTTCCTAGCACTAGTTGTACTTTCACACATACCCCTGACTCACTGATCATGGTGGGAATTAATAATATTCTTCTCTTTTCATTATTTCTTCCAGACTCTCTTCTACCACCACTAATCAGCATCATTTCCTCCTTTGAATATTATGTTATTCCAATTTAATACCTAATCCAGATTCTATTATCTATTATTTATTGACCTCTAGGCCATTCTTTTTATTTTTCTCAATGAAAAATAATTATGTGTCTGTCTTTATATTAGGAGGTTTCAACATGCATATTGATTCTTTAAATGCTGGAACAATTCTTTCTAATTCCAGGGAACATAGTTTATTCATCCTACTAGGTTGTCCCCTATAATAGAAAATAAATAGTTACAATATTACCTATTATATATCTCTCCAGTTTTCCTCAAAGTATTTTTCTTCCAAATACATAAACAATATGGGCATTCAATCTAGAATTAGTTTTGACAAGTGGTCTGGTATCTTATATAAAGCAGAGAGAAAATAAGGCACTTGTCAAATATAATCATTTTAAACGCTGGTTTGATTTAGGCAAATGCTAAATAGATAAAAAAAAGTTGAATTACATGTGATTTGAGCATGTAACAAATAAGTTAGCCTGCTTATCATTCTTATGTTGTAAATTAACAAGCATTAGTGTTTTATTGTCTGTCCAAGATTATCAAATGAATTAATGATGAATTCAAGAAAAAGATTTCTAGAATATCCATTCAAATCTGCATATCTTAATGACATTTCCTCATAACGAATCATGTTCATGGTAAAAGAGGCACTAAAGTTGGAAGGCTTCAGGTTGCTATGTAGATTTATATTTTCAGGTTGTGAAATGAGCCTTCAACAATTCCATGTGTTTGCATTTATGAAGTAAAAGGAATTGACATAAAAAGCATCCAAATGAAACAAAAAATCCAACAATACTCAAAGTAGGAGGTGGACTATATTTTCCTTATGCCATATCATTCTGGACAATTTTGGCAGGGGGTAAAATTAACAAACATTTTATCTTGGCAAAGATAGAAGGCTGAAAGTGAATCGATGGCTATCACTTAGAATTGAATTAAAGGATTTATAGTAGAAAACACAAAAAAGGATTAAAGGCAGAAAAATAATGGGAAAAAAAAACAGTGTTGTTAAGGCTGAATACTAGAAGGAGAGTGGGTGACTTAATTACTCTCTTCAGATTTGTAAAGAATTATATTGAGAAGGTAGCTAACCAGTCTTTGCAGAAGACAGAATGATAGGATGTGGAAAGTAGATCATATCATTTGGGGAAAAATGCAATTGGGATGTTGATAAAATCTTGAAATTGGTTATCAAAGGAATATGCTTTACATTTTCTTCACATGGAAAATCATTCACCCTGGATCTTTTTGAGAGATGGTGGTCTGGACCAATCAATGATCTGATGACGTCCTTTCAGCCTCTGTAATTCTGGTTGCTTTTTGATTTGATTGAGGATATTTATACCTTTAATATCAAACCTTCAAGTTATAACTTTTCTGGAATATGAAAGGTCTGAGTGTTTAGAATAGTTTTCACTTAATAATTCAACATTCATTAGATACCTTCTATTTACAAGGTAAAGTATTAGAAGATAACAATGAAATGGGGGGAAAAAACTATCCTCAAGAAGCTAACATTCAACAATAGAGGTAAAAATCAACCCATAAACATCTATTAAACACTATTATATTTTTTTCAGTCAAGGGCTAGGAACTTTGTACATACTGCTTTAAGAGTTTGCAAGGTACTTAATATGTAATATTTCATTTGATCCTTATAGTAGACCTGTGAGATAGGTGATATTATTCTCAATTTATAGATGACAGAACTGAGACTTTTATAGTAGATTACTGAGAGTCACACAGACAGTTAAGTAACTGAGACAAGATTCATATTCATGTTTTCTTGATATTAAGACCAGCACTCTATTGGCTACACCATCTAGTTATAACATCCGACTTATTCTTTGAAGAAAACTAGGGTATGTGTTAAACAGAGATGAAGAGGAAATGTATTTCAAACATGAGGGAGCACTTTTACAAAGGCATGGAGATGAGAAATAGAACTCATAAAATAGTTAGCAAGATAATTAAGAAGAGTATTTCTTATATTATAGAAATATAAATCATATAATTCCTTAATAAGGAATAGCTCTAGGTAGCAAAGTGCATAGATTTTTTTGGACTCGAATTGTGCCTTAGATAGGGACTGGCTGTGTGACCCCGAGCAAGGAACTTAATTTTCATCAGTTTTAGTTTCTCTAAAACTAATATTAACTTCTATTTTCCAGCCATTGTGAGAGTTTAATGAAATAATATGTGTATGGTGCTTTGCAAACAAAGCTATTGTTCTTATCATTATATTATGATTTTTATTGTATACACTTCACTTATAGGGTTGTACTTGCATGAATTAAAGTGATGCACTTCAATATCCCTGATATTAAAAGGAAAATTATACTGAGGGGGAATGTGAAAGAATAGGTAAACAAATGTAGTTAGTGGAGTTGTAAATTGATTCATCCAATTTGAAGAACAATTTGGAACTGTACACAAAGGGTTATAAAACACTGAATAACCTTTGACCCAGCAATATTGCTACTAGGTCTATATCCCAAAGAGACCAAAAAAGGGAAAATAACATATGTATAAAATATTTATAGCAGTCTTGGTGGTGGCAAAGAAATGGAAATTGAGAGGATGCTCACGGGGAATAATTTTTGGTAATATGACTGTGATGGGATGCTATTGTGTTGTAAGAAATGATGAAAGGAATAGTTTCAGAAAAACCTGAGAAAATATATGAACTGATGCAAAATAAAGTAAATAGAACCAGGAGAACACTGTACACAATAACAGCAATATTATAATGATGATCAACTGTGAAAGACCTGGCTACTTTGATCAATGCAATGATTCACAAAATTTCCAAATGACTCACGGTAAAAAAATGTTTTCCAGATCCAGAAAGAGAACTGATGAATTCTCAGTGCAGATTGAAATGTTTTTGTTTATTTTTTCCACTTTATTTTTCTTGCTTTTTTCAATATGGCTAGTATGAAAATGTTTTGTATGATTTCACATGTATAATGGGTATCTTATTGCTTGCCTTTTCAATAGGTGGGGAAGAATCTGAAAGGAAGAAGAAAATTTGAAACTCAAAATTTTAAAATGAATGTTAAAAATAATTTTTAAAAATACTGTTCATGGTAGTACATTTATCAATAGCAATACATTTTAACATATGTAAATTGCAGTGTCTTGAGTCTAACAAGTCAGAATTTGGGTTTTTGCTAATAGAAACTCTGGCACAGTCTGTCTCTCTCAATAATTCCTTATTTCTCCAGAACTAATTTATTACTCTTTTTTGAAGGGAGATTTCTCAAGTTTATTGGAAAGAAGTCAAAAGCAAATATTAAACAGATCCTCTTACTATTTTGAAATTCATCCCAACTGTGGATTGGGTTACTTGCTAGTAATTTTCAAGTTAATCTTCAAGTTTAATCTTCAGATTGGAAAAACTGCCAAAGTCCAGGAATTTCAGTATTTCTTTGGTCTCAGAGTCCACTTAAATAATCTCCTGATCCAAAGCAAAGACCTCAGGATAGTTATCCCTCCTTTTTTTTCTGCCTACAATTTGATAGGAATACTTCTCTCTGGGACTCACAGGATCTGCTTCATCAGATAAGTAACATATCCTACAATTTTATTGAGGAGATTCTTGCTGGGAATGATGATGAATTCCTTACACAAGTGCTTCATTGGTGTGTCATTTATTGTCCAGGCAGTTGTAGTACTTTTTGATGATGACTTTTTCACAGTCTTGGTCTGAAAGTGACCCAGGTTGACTTTGGCCTTTATCATTCTAAATAGAAATCAGTTCTTCAATAGAACCCACCTCCTCAGTCCCTTTCAACAATGTTTATAGCACACACCAAGATCACTGCTTTAATTAAAACTTTCATTGAGCTTGGATTTGGCAAGATTGCTATTATTTGAGGGCAACAGGATATTTACTTCTTTGTAAAGAAAAAAATGAATTTTCATCAACTATAAACCATTCAGACCCCTATTCCAGATGCTAGAAAATGATGTTCTGGGAAGCTTGCTTTCTCTTTTGTTCCATCAAAACTTCCATTTCTTGTCAATATGCTGAATATTTGGGAAGTTTCAATGGCTTTTTCTGTGATTTTTTTTGAGTCAAAATAAATAATTTTTGGATTTCTCTTCAAGCCCTGGAATATTTTTCTCTTCTGGATTTAACAGGCATTCAATATATTTATATCACCAGTTGGAGGAGTTTCAAAAAGCTTCTCCCGTGGTGACTCTCAATGGCATGCTTAATTCCCTTCAGTTGGCAGAGACATCTACTTGCTTTGCTCTTGTACCACTGGGGCCTGGAACAAAGAATAAATGAGACAAACTGGGCCTAGCTGAGATTGCTGAATGAAAGTCAATTAATAAAAGTTCAAAATGACAAAGTATTTTTGATAGAAATTGTCAAGAAGAGGCTAGATTTAGTCCTTACTTCCTATTTAGGAGAAATCTACCAACAGATTTAAGTGTCTTTTTAAAAAAAACAAGACGTGAGAAGTAGCAAAGACAGACAACCTGAGTGTAATCTAATGATAATAAATATTTATCAATATCTTCATGATTAGGAAAAGAATGGCATGAGTTTGTGAACAGCTGGTCAGTATTATAATATTTGATAATATGAGCATCTGGGCCATTTTTAATCATTCACTTATTGGCCCAAGATTGCTTCTCTTTTTCAGTGAAAAGATACAAAAGCATATAATAAACTTTTATTGTGCACAACATTTGCCCTAGATATGCCATGAATATTTAAATGAATCCAGCTTTTAATTGTACTGAAAAGAAAAATCAAATGTAATTCTGTATTGAATCCTGTATGAATTTATTTGATTGTCCCGTTTCAGAAGGAATATAGACATCTGTCATTGGTTATTCCACTAAGCAACATAAAATGAGGGGAAATAGAGGTTAATCTATTCATACTAAGAATGAAAAACAAACAAGAGAAAAGAAGCATGACACCTGAGAGTAACCTTTCTGTCCAGTCCATGTTAGAAGCTGAAAGAAACTAAGTTCAATCTTATTGTATTTCCCTTGACATCATTTGAGGTCTTTGTACCTTGCCACAAGGTCAAGGTACTTAATGTCAAATTATGTTGTGGAGTTTTAACTATAAACAAAATTCATTGGATTTATAGCTCATTGATGGGAGGCGAAGGGGGATAGTGGATTTAGATGAGAATGTATCTTTAGAGCTTGAAATAAACCCAAACAAAATCAGAAATTATTCCAAGCCATAAAAAAGACTACATGTTGCAAATAGGTAGAGAATGATTCTCTAGAACAAAAACTCTATTTCTAATACATGAGTATGAAGCAGTTTTATCTTAATTATACCCTGGATTTGTGACCAGCATTGTAATTATTTCTATGATGCCTAACTTTTATGTTTAGATCCAATTCCTATTTGAATTGAGTTTGTTTTCCAATCATTTTATTGTCAGTGATTAACATTTTGTCACCACTGGCAAAATTTTTATTTTCCATTGGAATTGTGAAAACATTTTGATACAATCCATAGGCATTCATCTAGTTAATGTAGATGTCTTAGATTTTTGTTATGAATGAAAATGAGTCAGAACAATGTATTATATCACAAGCTGTCATTGTTGTTGTTTCATGCATTATATTTTATGATGATTCCCAGAAATTAAACAGTAGTATACATTATTTCTTTTTAATTTTTTATGTTAAACTTAACAAAAACTAAATAAAATGTGTATTGCTGCATAAAAGTAAAATGTTTAAAGACTGTCCATGTAAATATGAATCTTTATTAGATAAAGCTTGTTTTAAAATTTCTTAAAATAGATAAGTTCAGTGTCATTTCCAAAGCTCTTGTACTCATCTTTGTTTCCTTGTAAACTTCCTTCTGTTTACTTCTGTGCATTAAAAAAAATTCAGTGACCTCTTTTGCTTATTTCTTTTTTGACAATATTATTTTTGGGTCTTCCTTTTCGCATCTAACACTCATATATAAGTATGTCTTATAACAAATATGCACACTCAAACAAAAAAACAGTAGAAACATTGGCCATATCCAAAATCATATGTATAAAAGTAAATCTTGAGATCAATACCTCTCTCTTAAGAGATGGGTAGCATGTTTTATTATCCTTACTCTGGGGTCATGGCTGGTGATTGCATTTATTGAATTTTTTTAGTCTTTCAAAGTTTTGTTTCACTACAAAGCTATTGCTTTGTGATTAAATAATATTCCAGTACATTTATGTTCAATATTTTTAGCCATTCTCAAAAATTAGGTACTCTTTTGATTTCTGGTTCTTTTCTCTATGGAGATGCTATAAATATATATTTTTTATATTTGTGGAACATGTACTTTTTACTTTGATATATCTGGAATGTAGAACTAAGACCAGTAAAAATTATGCACAATTTAGTGATTTTGGACTTAGAGTTTCAAATTGCTTTCTAGAAAATCTTGAATTCCATCAACATTGCCTTGATTAGTGTGCTTGCCTTTCTGCAGCCCATCCAATAATTGCCAATTTCCTTTTTTGTCATCTTTGTATATTTGATGGGCATGATGTAGAATCTTGGACTTGAATTTATTTACATTTATTATTTAGTACTTTAAAAAATTTGTAGATTAATTGTATTTCTTCCTTTGAGGACTGGTTTTCATATGCTTTGATCATTCATCTATTGGAGAATGGCATTTGTTCTTATAAATTTGAATTAATTAATTCTTTATATAACTTAAATTATGAGACCTTCATAGAAAAAAAACCATATTTTTTCCCCCATATTGCTGTTTATCTTCTAATTTTTTAGTTTTGCTTTTTGCTGAGACAATTGGGGTTAAGTGACTTGCCCAGAGTCACACAGCTAGGGAATATTAAGTGTCTGAGGTCGAATTTGAACTCAGGTCCTCCTGACTTCAGAGCTGGTGCTCTATCCACTGTATCACTTAGCTGTCCCTTCTCTTCTAATTTTAACTGCATTGATTTTATATGTAAAAAATCTTTTAAATTTTATGTAATCCAAAAATTTTTTTATTTTATCTTTTTTGATCTTTTGTATCCCCATTTGATCATGAATTTTGCCCTAGTCTGTCATTGTAAAGGACATTTCCTTCTTTGGTCTTTTAATTTGTTTGTAATGTGGAGGTGTTTATTATTTTCATATATTTATTTATTACTTCTCTAGGTAGGTAGTGTGAGATATTAGTTTCTGCCAGACTACTTTCCAGTTTTCCCATCAGTTTTTGTCAAATAATAAACCCTTTCCACAGTAGTTAAGTTCTTTTTCATTATTGAATGTATATGTGTGTGTGTGTGTATGTGTGTGTGTGTGTGTGTGTGTGTGTGTGTGTGTGTGTGTGTGAGAGAGAGAGAGAGAGAAAGAGAGAGAGAGAGAGAGAGAGAGAGAGAGATCCATCATGAATTTTTTTCTCTTTTTCCTTTATGGTATTTCTCTGAGTGATCTCAATCCATGAATTCAGTTATTGCCTCCATGGAGATAATTCCTAGATCTCTCTATTCAACATAATCTCTCTCCACAGTTTTATTCTTACATCACCTCTTGCATCTCTGGAACTACATATTCCATAGACATCTCAAACTCAACATTTTTGGCATTAGAAATTTCATTTTCCACTTACTTTTTAAAGTAAGATTTACTTTACTGGTTTTTAGATTTAAAAAAGTTCTTTTCTATCAATTCAATGACATTTTGCTCACTTTTAAAACTTTTCTTTGATTTCCCAAATTTTGTTGTTGATTTTTTTAGATGTTTTGTTTTTTTAGTTTTTTTTCTAATTTTTAAAGTTATGTGCTCAATTAATTGCTTTATTATTTCTCTATTTTGTTAATAAAGGCGTTTATTGTTATAAGATTTCCCTATGGATTGTTTTAAATACATCATAAAAGTTTTGGTTTGTCTCATTGTTATTATTTTATTGACAAAATTGTCTTTTATTTCTTCGAGTCACTAAATTTCTAGTGTTAAATTATTTGGTTTCTAATAAATTTTTAATCCTTTCTTCAGAGCCGTTTAGTATATTCTTGTTTTGCAGTCAGTAAAGATATTTTTAATATTTATAGGGCTTTTTTGCATTTGTTTATGATATTTTTGTGCCTTAGTACCCAATCAACTTCTGCAAAAATACAATGCTCAGCTGAGGAACACACACACGCACACACACACACACACACACACACACACACACACACTCCTTTTTCTTCTCATTAAGTAATTACCAGAGAAAGAGAGATCTATCATATCTAACTCTTCTAAAATTATATTTTATTCCTATCTTTTTTCATTATTCTTTTTGTTTTGCTTGTTATTTTTGTATATTTGAAAGAGACACTTTGAGATTCTTGTCTTATGAAGCTAGGTGTCACAGTAATTACATGTTTTATCTGGAGAAAAACCTGAGTTCCTATCTTTACAGGACATTTGCTAGCTATGTGAATTGACACATTGTGTTTTTTCCTTATAAAATTGTAATAATAATAGCAACTATTTCCCAGGATTATTGTTAGGATGAAATGCATGATATTTTTGAAGTACTTTGTAAACCTTAAAGTACTCTATGAATGCTATCTATCATTATAGAATTATTATTTCTCCTTGCAAATAAATTTATTTTTCTTTTAATTATTTAGATATTATATCATTTAGCACAGGTATATTAAGTATTGATATTTTTGTCTTTAAGCCTAGTGTTCACTTTGGACTCAAAGGAACTGGGTTTAGAACTTACTTGGACAAGAAATCTAATTTCTTTGGATTTCACTTTTGTTATGGTTTCAAATTTCCCTTCTAGCTCTAAATCTGTGATGATATTAGTGTTCACTAAATATAGTGCTCCTTTATTCTTTAAATGTATAAAGATAAGATGAGATACAAATCAAAGTTGTTTTAAGTTGCAAGGGCTCTGACTGAGAAATTGAAATGCAATATTAATTGCTTAGAACCCTAGTTATGAATTCTCTTACAGTAGATTATTTCAACTCCAGCGATTCCAATCATTCACAACATTAGGAATGACTTGGTTTTCTAAGTGTGTAGCTGCAGTACAGCTTTCTGTTTAATATATGAGGTCACCTGAATCATTCACCTGGTTGGAAAATATGAAAGCATAGTGTCCTGAAGCAAATACCTCCAGAGATTTTTTTCCCCAGACCATGCACAGAAGGTTGTCAACATTAGGGTTTGTTTAAAAATCCCAGTTTACCTGCTTTTGTTCTCCCAAGGTTTCAATTCTCAAAGAAGAATGTTTTGAGACTTTATAAGCAGATGCCTGAATGCACTCATCCAGCTTATGAAAAATTCAGTATATATTTTAAGTAAACGTATTGAAATCACTTATTAGGGAAAATGCAGAGTCTGATAGATGGAAATGATTATCAGGTAAATTATTCATTTCTATTCACAAAGTAATCACCCAACAAAGATGGTCTCATTATTCACATGTTGGCAGAGAACAGGTTGTGGCAGGAGCCAGCCCCATTACCACTTAAGCTGCAGAAAGATGCTAGAATATCTAGATACTGTGTACAATGAGCAAAACAATTAGAAGCAGTGTAAACATGGAGATTGGGAGAGGTGTGGGAAAACTGCAAAGAAGCAGCTCTTAAACTTCCAAGTCAGTACTAAAGGAAGAAAATAAGACTCCATATAGGAAATAGAAGAGATTTATTATCATCCGAAAATAAAAGAACTTTTGATACTGTGGTTAAATTACAGGGATCCAAGGGAGATGGAAATAAAAATTCAAGGGAAAAATGTAATTTGAGAAAGTCTGCAAGTCAAAAAAAGTCATAACTATAAATCAGAATCAAGATGCCAATATTTCCTAATCATCAGCACACCCAGTTTTGGAGTTTATTCTTTCAATGTTTATATTCTGGCCTTTATTTGAACATCAGAAAGTCTGTGTTTTATCATTATGTCTGGATTTTAATTTAGGAGATTTGTCTACATAATTAGGTGATTACTTAATAGTTTTGAGACATGGAAACAGCCTTAGTATTTTATGGTTACTTGTTATCCAGGTGTTCAAGGACACTTTTCCTCTCCCTTTTTATGCCAGCAACACATATCTCTTTTAGAATTGTTCCAAGCAATCATACAAAACATAGGTCTTAACAAAGAGTGACTGGAAGTGAAAGTTAGTGTGTCCCCTGCCTATCTTGACATCAGAGAGAGATTGAGTCAAATATTTCCAATCTTAGAAGAAAATGCTTCTCTTTTTGGTGAAGTGTTTTGCTTTCTAATAAGATTAATAATGACAATTAACATTTAAATTTTTCAAAATGCTTTACATACCTCATGTCATTTGAACTTTACCATAGCTCTGAGGTAGATGTTATAGACATAATTCTTCCTTTTTTATAGTTTAGGAAGCAGATTCAAAATGCTTTAATCACTTTCCCATGGAGAAGAGAATTCCAAAGACTATTTGCACTCAATTCTTCCTCATTCCCACTCCATCACTTTCTCCACTCCAGCAAGCTGTTTCTCTTACTGAAAAGTGATGGAGTAAGAAGACCAAGGTTCAATCCCTGTTTTGGATACACACTAGCTGTTTGACCATGGAAAAATCAGTTGACTGCTTCAGGTATTTTTTTTTAAACTGTAAGATGTAGAATTGCAAAGCTACATACACGGAGAGAATTTCCATACTGGGAGTTCCCTAATGAACAGTAATAAAATTGTATGATCACATCCCCCTAAAATAACTTCAAAGAACATCACTTATGCTTAATCATGCTTTCTTTTTAAGCCTTGTTTATGCCACAGAGATTATGGGACCTATTATATTTATTCAAATGTAATCATTTATAAAAGACAAAAATTATGCTTCCATTTTTAGTCATCCTCCTCTGAAATATATACACTCATGTATTATAATCCTGTATGTTATAGTTTTGTTGGTAGGTTTGCTGAGGATGTACATATATGAAAAGCAGGAATATGATCAAGTAAGAGAAAAAATGAGTTTAGCTTTGTCTGTTTTTTTTTTTTTTGTACTCATTGATCTGCTTTGGATTCTGAAAGAGGTATAATAATTGAAAAACTGGCACAACACAAATCTTAGAGGCTTTGGAAATTTGAGGAGAGTAGCTTCTATATGAATGATTACTAAGTAGTTTAGTCATTAGAGTTTCAAAACATTATGCATATACATATGTATATAGAGATATATCTATACACATGTGCCTGCATATACACTTATATGTTTATATGGATGGTGAATAAGCATACTAGCCATTAGAGTTTCAAAACAGTATCCATATACATACACATATACGTATATAGATAATGACTAAGCATTCCAATCAGAGTTTCAAAACAATGGACACACATATTCATATGTATATCATTGCCCCTTCCCCAAATATTGAGTGTCCTCATGCCCCCAATTCTTTCAGTCCCCCTGCAAAATATTATTTAAAATCCTTTTTCTACTGAATGTGTAAGTGACTGATAAAAATTTAAAGTATTTTCTCTCTTGGGGTTAGTTTGCATTTAGATTGGGGTCAAAATATTAAACCAAAAAAATGAAATTCTGATAGCAGAATGCTGCCAATAGAAGGAAAGCTTTTGAAGGTCATTAGGGTCTCCCTGGTGTTTTTAAAATCACACTGAAGAGGCAGTCTCTATACTATCTATATGTGAAACTAACTAATCTTAATTAGAAAAATGGGGAGAAAAGTCTCAGATAAAGAAACTGTAAAAGCCCTTTAAGTAACATCATAAACTAAAAATAGTGCTTTAATAAAAAAAAGATTAGTTTCTATTTTTCTTTTTTGCTTCTAGGGTTTCATTTCCATAAGAATAATCCAAAAAAGATAAAAATTTTGATATTTTATTTATTTGTTTATTTTTAACACTCTGATATATTAAAACATAATTTGTGAACTTAAATCTGTTTAATCATAAACCCATAATTCTCAAAGCTAAAATACTTGGGAGTTTATTTAGTTCATTACTCTACCAGCAAAATAGAGAATCAAATTAGATGATGCATGTAAAATGCTTAGCAGACTTTAAAATCTTTCATGCAGATGGCAATTAACATCATCATCATTATCATTTGTATTATTATTTTAAAATGAAAACATCAGATGAAATTAGTTGTATAATGAACTAACGATAAAATCTTTTTCAATGTGCTTCAGTGGAAAGAAAAGTGAACTTGTAGTAAGAAGACCTGGGTTCATTTCCTAGCTCTAATAATCATTATTTGAGTGGCCAAATCATTTAACCTCTCTGTGTCTAGTTTTCTCATTTGTAAAATGGAAGGAATGATACTTAACACCAAGCTCACAAAGTTGTGAGTAAATCATTTTGCAAAATTAGGGGGTGGGACTTGATGAACTCTAAGTTCCTATAATTTAAAAATGAGTTTTTATTTAAATGAATGCTTGCAATTATAAAAAAAGAGATAAAAGAAGTCATAGATAGAAACAGGAATTTTATTTGTGTTATGGCTCATCACTTTTTTCTTTCTAGTGCTATTATTCTCAGTTATTCTCTTCTCTTCTTTAAAATAGAAAGTTCATTAACCAACCAAAAAGGTTTTTAGTAAATTACAATTATTTATCCCCCAGGTTTTTAAAATAAAAATGGATTATATAGTATAGATGATCATTTCTCAGTTGGACAGTGTCTCTCTACCAACTCATAGTTCAGTAGAGGAAAAAGCTGAAATTAACTAGTTTTGAAGTTGAAAATTGTGATAACAACTGGTTGTATAAAAATGTTAAGTTCTCACACAGAGACTGATCCAATAGGTCAATCACCATGAAATAATCTTTTACGGGATAATGAGCCTTGGAAATGGGCAAAAATCAATAGCATAAATGACTGACAAAATCAAGTTGGCCTCCTGTGATGCTCCCTGATGTTTCTACCTTAATAACAGTTTTTATATAGATTCCCTTTTTATCATTTACACAGTCGTCACTCTGGACTGTTGAAATAATGTTGTGTTCTGTTTTTTCTTCTAGCTTCAAGTCTCTTGTCACTTTAATCCATCCTCCATTTAGTTGCCAATGTGATTTTCTTAAAGCACAGGGCTGACCCTATCACCCCTTGTTTAATATACTCTAGTGATTTCCTGTTATCTCCAAGATACAACATAAAATCCTTTATTTGGCTTTCAAAATCCTTCACAACTTGGATCCCTCCTACTCCTCAATTCTTCCTATTTTTCCTATCAGTTGCTCCCATCCACTTACTCTAGGACACTGGATTCTTGCTGTTTTTCACACTACAACCCTGACCTGACTCAAATGCCTTTCCCCAGGTTTCCCTTCTCACTTTTGTTTCCTGGTTTTCCCCAAAACAATTCAGCTCCCACTTTTTGTAAAAGTCATTTCTCAGTCTCCTCCAGTCCTACTTTTTTATGTGGTGATCTCTATTTTATCTATCTATCTTGAGGTACATATTGTTTGCATCTTGTCTCTTTGTTTAGGAGGTGAGCTCCTTGAGGGTTCTACCCTCATTGTTCTACCACCATGCATGTATTTGACTTTCCTTAGCCCAATTTTGTGCATAGTTAAGTACTAGAACATTGTAGATGTTTCATAATATTTTATTTATTCATTATTCATAATCATTTCATAAATGTTCCTGTTGTACTCTGATCTGACTGCTTCTTCTTTGGCATTCTTATTAACTCCTATTAATTCCTCTTAGTTTTAAACATTTAGCCTTGACCCTTATTTGTAAGTCTGTTTTTTTCCTGTCTTTGTCAGTTTATCATTGATCTAGAAGGGTCCACAGAGGCCATCTATTCCAACATCCTCATTATAAAGATAAGGAAACTCAGACTTAATGAATAACTTACTTATTCAAGGTGACAGGTAGGATCTGAACCCAGGCTCTTTCCATTGTACTGTATCTGGCATTTGCTTTATTTAAAGTTTTCCTTTTAAACCAATTCTTGTCATTAATTTCCTTTAAAATTCTGAGATCTTTTGCACATTTATCTCTTCTAAGAAGACTTCTTTAAAAGGAAAGGTTAAGGGGGCAGCTAGGTGGTGCAGTGGATAGAGCACCAGCCCTGAAGTCAGGAGGACCTGAGTTCAAATCTGGTCTCAGACACTTAACATTCCCTAGCTGTGTGACCCTGGGCAAGTCACTTAACCTCAATTGCCTCAGCAAAAAAAAAGGAAAGGTTAAGTATTTATAGGGATAACTAGCTGGCACAATGGATAGGCCACCAGAACTGGAGAAAGGAAGACCAGAATTCAAATCCTCAAAGATACTTAATATGTGAATCTAGACAAGTCATTTAATTCTGCTTACCTCAGTTCTTCATCTATCAAATGATCTGGAGAAAGAAATGACAAACTACTTTTTACCAAGAAAACCCTAAATGAGGATATGGAGAGTTGGACAAAACCGAAATGACTCAATAGCAACAACAAGTGTACCTGTATTGATTCATCGTCCTCTTCAGGAAAAAAACAAAAACAAAAACAAAACAAAACCAAAAAAATAAAACCCTGCCATACTCTATGTAGATATTTCTGAACTGCTTCCATTTTCTACATGTAAAGAATATGTACACAAAAGGATTGATGATAAACATGTGAGTTACAGCACTTAATCAATTAATTTACCAAAAAATATTCATTAAGTTCCTACAATGGGATACAAAGATACAAAGAATAACAAAAGAAAAAATTCCCCTATTCTTAAGAAACTTATGTTCTTTCAGAGAAAATGATATAAACCATATCAGCATATACATGATAAATTCAAAATAAACACAAAATAGTTAAGTACCAGGTAGGTTGGGAATAAGTGCACTAGATGCAAACATTTCTGGTTGAATTAAAACTGCAAATTAAATTTCTCTATCTCCCACTGTTATTAAATGCCTTATCAGTGTTGAAATAAATTAAGCATCATGAGGAGGTGATACAGTATGATTTAGCTGAGTGGGGCAAGGAGATGGGGGTAATAAGAAGTCATTAGTTGGCTTATCCTTCCATGCTGTATGAAGTTCCAGTTTATGTGTTGTATGGCAAGACAAGCTTGAACAAATTTATGTGTGTTCAGTCTTGAAATGAAATTCTCAATATGCTGGAGACAGTTTTGTTAGTTACAACATAGGCATCACTTGATAAACATTGCTATTGTTTCTAATGCTGTTTTCTCAAATGTTTTGTATTTTGCCATTGTTGGTTTGCATTATTTAAATTCTCAGTAAGCCTCAACAATGTGTCAATCATATGCATAATTTTTGTTAGGTATGTAGGATGCTACCTTCTAAATCTCATAGGTAAAGCAAATGAACTTCATTTTGACTGTAGGAAATGAGAATATGATTTGGCCCCTGATTTTTGCTGTCTCTCTTGTGTTAGACTACTAACTAACTAGATATGTGAAACTTGTCACAAGTCATCAGTTTAAATACACAAGAATTAATGCTCCAGGTACTGGGGAATCCTAGAAAAAAAAACCACTTTTTTTTTTTACCATTGTTTTATCTTAGGTTTGTTTTAAGGAAAAAAAATAAGGTGATGGATCAAAATGGTACAAGTTTTCTTTATCTGAAAAATAAGGTTTTAAGAATTCTCTGAAGTTACAACTATATTTGTGGGTTCTAGGGGGAAAAAGTGATGCTATTATAAGCATGCTAAATAAGATTTGAAGAAGCAACATAGAAATATTTTTAAGTGACCAAATTTTTTTAAAGAAACTACATGGAAGGAAATCATTTAAAAATCATAAGGAATCTTATGAAAATGAATTAATTTATGATTTCTAAAGTTGACTAAAGATCCATTTCTTGTATACAAATTTAGAATTCTTCCTGGGAAACAATTCCAATGGATTCTTTTAACCCTTGGAATGGGGCAGGCAGTGCATAGGAGTTATAAGATTCAATAACTTTATTATTTTTGATGCATTTTCCAAGTGGTATAAGTAATTAGCACTGGGAATATTTTTAACAAGAGAAGGAAAGACAATACTGTAGCCAACAGGGTGCAATCATACTTGTTGACTGATTACTTATTATTGGACACTTCAAAGGAATATTCTACAGGCAAAATACAACAGGAAATCATCCTAGAGTCAAATTTTAGATGAATTAAATGAACTAAAATATTAAACTGTAATTGCCATGAAAATTGTGGGTGATTAAACAAAATCTGAAGCAATAGTTTGAAGTCAACACAAAAAAGAACAAGAAATTTCACTTTCATGGATGTTACAGGGAAGAAATCTGGTTGTCACACTTATCATCATCCAATGCAATTATACGTCAAATTAAGGTTGATTTTTTTCTCTATGTTGATATAAAATTAGTTATGTCATTGGTCCTAGATAAGCAGTTTCAATTTTGATGATTAATGAAAACAATCAAACAAAGTACAAAAGCTAAGATCTTTCCCCCCTTAAATTTATGGAGCAAAACAAACCTTTCCATAGCATAATGATATAATATAATATGATTGCACATGAAACTCCTAACCTATCATGTACAACTTGCTACACTTTCCCTCCCCCACCCTAGAGATTAGGCACAAATATACAAACACACATACATACACATAAAATAATTTTATGCATACTTCTTTTTACTACTTCTTTCTCAATGCAGATAGCATCTCCTTCATTATTCCTTTGTAGTTAATTTGGGTATTTATAATAGTCAACATGACTTATTCACTCAGTTATTCTTAAAGCATTATTGCTAGTATTGTAAAAATTTTACTCTTCATTATTTCATGCAAGTCTATCCATGTTTTTCTAAGATCATTATGCTCGTCATTTCATATAATACTGTAGTATTCCATCACAATTTATTCTACAACTTGTTCAGCCATTCCCAAGTTGACATGTATCCCTGCAGTTTCCAGTTTTTTTGTTATTATAAAGAGAGCTTCTATAAATATTTTAAGATGTATAGATTGCTTTTATTTTTCCCTAATCCTTTTTGGAAATAGATCTAGTGGTAGTATATATCAGTTTAAAGTACAGAGGAAATTTAATAACTCCTTAGGAATATACTGCCTACTTCTTTCTAATATCAACTGCATTGATTTTGTTTGTACAGAATCTTTTTTAACTTAGTGTAATAAAAATTATTCATTTTCCTTCCTGTGATCCTCTCTATCACTTATTTAACCATAAATTCTTCCCTTATCCATAAATGTGATCCATGTTTTTCTAATATCATCATTTCTTATAACAGAGTAGTATTCCATCACAATCATATTCCATAACTTGTTTAGCCATTCCCAAACTGACAGTTATCCCTGCAGTTTCCAATTCTTTGCCATTACAAAGAAAACTAAAATATAAATATTTTAGGACTTATAGTAAATGTTCCTAAAATAAAATGCAAGGTAAATAAATGCAAGGCCTAAATCAAGCAGTAATAATGCTTAGCACTCACTTCTCAAAGTATGATGTTCCATGCCTCTAGAAACTAAAGATTGCAAAAGAAGTCATTATTTATCTTTAGCCCAGTGGAAGAAGGACATAGGTAGTTTCATTTATAGTATTAGGATTACAAATCAGCACTGGAAATAGTCTGTACAGGCAAAGCCCATTCCATTCTGAAGGGTTGTGCATTTCTCAGTGCAGCAATCAGAACAACAATGAAACCATGAGACATTCTGAGATTACTGATCTTTGGCATGCAACCAGATAAACAATAATCTCTTAAAACCATGGTGTATCAACAAAACATCCAGATTATCACTATGTCAGCCTTAGTTTTAATAGTCATTTCTTTCTTCTAGCTCTCCTAGGCTTTTCTAGTCCTGTCTCTTCTCACAATGGAATTCCTATCTTCCTTTAACACTGAGCAAGTTGAAAACCATGGAATTCCACATAGATTTCTGGGAGATGTAGCTCTCTAAAAGAAAATGAATTGGATATACCTATTTTTCACAGATAAAGAACTTAGGATTTTGATCTTTGATGGAAACATCTTTCCCCTTTTACCTGAGTAATGGCAATGGAAAACAAAATCAAGTCCCTTCACAATATTCAAAACCTTTAGGCAGAGTAAAGTAATTGTTCAATTTTCAGAGAATACTCAGGACAACAGGAGGGAAAACCATTGCTGAGGTATAGAGAAAGGTTTAGAAAGTGAAGATTAATTTGAAGGTAATATAAGAGTATGATAGTCAAGGTTTGTGAACTTTGTATTTTTTTACCTCAAAAAGATTGAGTATGGACTGTGAAGGAACAGGAAAAACTGAAAGATGTATGTCAATGGTGTCTAGGTCTTGGCTTTAAATCTTTTTCCACTCTATTGTCATTGTGACATATATTTATTTATCTGTATGCATGTATGTTTGCCTGTATGTGTGTTTGTGTGTTCATAGGAGTTTTGTTTCTAAATAGAATTCTTTCATGATTGGAAATTTAGTCCAGTACTCAGTATCTGAATTATGTCAGTTCAGTTTCTTTACATCTATTCTCAAACCTATCAGATAATTGCTCCCAGAGGGGCACAGGACAACCTTTCTTAAAGTCTTAATCATTTGTTATAGTTACAAAATGATTAAAACGTTTGGCCTCTTTGACCTGTATTTTATGCCAATTATTTTCAATTTTGGCTACTTTATGATTTCTAAACCTTTCCTAAAACTTTATTTCATTTAATTCCTGATATTTAGTTAAGCAGTTTGCCTCTAGTTCAATCCACACTTTAGCTAAGGAGCTTAAAAAATACAGAGGATATATGGGTTCTGCAAGATTTAGTCTCTTGCTGGGAACAGGGAAGTAAAGCAAGCCTTCAGGCCTTCCATCACAGGTGCCATCTGGCGAAAGTTCTCCTTGATGGCTCATTTAGAACTTTAAGAAATCTTGCTCAGATTTAAAATTCTCATTATAGTCTTTGCCAAAGCATCTCAAATGCATAACAATCTTAACTGCAAAAAAATGAAGAAATTGATCAGGGAGACACACCACTCAGAGTAAAGAATTGAAAAGGGAGGCAAAAAAGATGACAGAGAAAATATTAGCTCATTTTGTCAGACTGCTGTCCTCTGAAAATATACAAGTGTTATGACCCTCATCAAGATTTTTCTAGGTCCCTTTCTGTACAGAATTGCATTTTATTTTCCCTTCAGGATAGAAGTCCCACTCCAATTTACAGAGAAGCATGGAATAGAGCTCATAAAGATTTTTCCTAACATTTGCCATTTTCTTCACCTTTGAAATGAATCCTATGTGAACTTAGAATTTTATAAGTTATATGTTCTCTCTGTTGTTCTTGTGCATTATTGATCTCTTTCCACTCTATTTTTCCCCCTTCATGCCAGGAGAAATGCAAATCCCTATTTCTGGCTTTTGTCCTAAATGGCCATTTTTAATGTTAGGACAAAGAGTTCATTAAATTTCATCCAGAAATATTACCTTTTTTCATTAAATTAACCTTAGTATATCTTAGAGGGCATAGTGACTTCTCATTTTAACCAATTTCCTTTACTTATATGTATTCTTCTGCTAGGCTCTAGTGAGAGTTTTGTTGATAGATAAATCTTTTTTTTTTTTTTTTACTTGCAACAGTCTTGTCCTATTCCCCACTCCCAATACCAAGCATGCTGATATATCTAAATCAAACATAGTTCCCACAAAGTTGAGTGAACTTTGGGCACTTTTTATTTTCTCTTTATAGGATTTGATTTTCTAATCTTCATTATATTTTCTATAGAAATTTTAAAACTTTTTTTCTAAAAGGACCGGGAAGTAAAGATTCAATAGCAAGCATATTTTTGAGAACCATTTTGGTAACCAGTTGGCAATATCACTCTAATTCTTTTTCTCATATCACTTACAAGGATAGTAGAAGATGGTTCAGACAGAAGATAAATATACTTACATTTTCTTGTGAAGTAAAACATCCGTGCTGATATACAAAAGAGGGTTGCTCTAGGGGTCATTTTTATAATGACTTCAAATAGAAAATAATTTTAGTAGGAATCCTCTTCTTAAAAAAATCCCCCCAAACTACCATCATCACCACAACAACCACCACCAACAACAAATAACCCCAACAACACAATTGTTTGATTTTAAATATATATGTGAGAGAAGTACAAGAATATTATCAAAAAGAAGATTCAACATTCTAGGTGGTATGAAGGAGTGAGAAGATGAACCTAGGAGGGAGAATTCTGGGAATATGTTAGAGTAATCAACCCCAAATTCTCCATATTTCTCCCATAAACAGAATAAATTTGTGCCTCCAGTTCTCCAGATTCCCCCATAAACAGAACAAATTTGTGCCTCAGGATGAACATAGATTAGTGAAACACAAGAAGACTTGGGACAGAACAAGAGTCCTTTTGGGAAAAACTGAGAAACCAAATAAAGACTTCAGTCCAGAGTTTAATCAGTGTGAAGAGCAAATACCTCTAAGCTACCTTCACAGAAACAACAAAAAGGAATCCTTGGGGCAAGCTAGGTATGGCTGGAGCTTCAGTCCAAAACACAGGAATTTTTACCTCTGGGATAGTAGAGGACTTGTGGAATCCAGGGTCTAAATTCAGGAAGACTGAGGGGCCCTTGGCTAGTTGGGAATGTCAGGTACAGCTGTGCTGTAGAGACATATTCCTGGGTAGGAAAGAACCAGCACATGGGGTGTGCAGAAGCAGTGGGAAGGGACATTCCTGGCTGTGGACATATGCAGCAGGGGGGAGCTCTTGGTTTGGGGTTCCAGGTCAGAGGAGAGGGAGGGCTGAAGTGAAGCTAGAGGCACCATCCCCTATCCCAAGATTAGAGGTACTCATATTAATACTTCTAATAAAAAAAAATGAAGTGGCAAAGAAGAAAGAACCCAATCATAGAAACTTTCTTTGAGAATAGGGAAGACTGATGTTCATCTTCAGAGGAGGACACTGGAGTAAAAAAAAGCTTCTTCTACCCTAAAGAGTAATGTTAAATGGCTCCATGCCCAGAGAGAATTTTTAAAAGAACTCAAAAAAGACTTTAAAAATCAAATGAGAGAGACCTAAAAAACCCAAAACTACTACTACTACTACTAAAATAAAAATCACCTAATAAAACCACGATTATGAAAAAAGTTAATCAATTAGAAAAGGAAATACAGAATCTTAAAGAGGAAAACAATTTTTTGAAAATTAGAATTAGATAAGGAAGCTATAAGAGACCAAAAAATAAGAAAACAAAATAAAAAGAATTTAAAAAAAACACAACAGGATATGAAGCATCTCATAAGAAAAACAACCAATCTATAGAATAGATCAAGAAGAGAAAATATGAGAATAAGTAGACTACCTGAAAGCTGTGATCAAAAAAATAACCTTGACACAGTAATGCAAGATATAACCTAAGTAAATTGTCCTGGAGTGATAGAGAATAAGGAGAAAGTAAAAATAGAAAAAAATTACTGATCATCATTTCAAAGATATTCTTTGTGGAAAATCCATAGGAAAATTATTGCCAAATTTCAAAATTCCCAGATCAAACAAAAAAATTTTGCAAGAAACAAGAAAAAAATCATTTAAATATGCTGGAGCTATGATTAGAATTGTGCAGGACTTATCAATTGCCACAATAAAAGAGCACAGGTCCTAGAATCATATACTGGTAATCAAAAGCACTAGGCCTATGACCAAAAGTATCATATTCAGAAAAATTATCCATGATATTGAATGAAAAAATATCAACATTCTTGAACTTGCAGATTTTCAGAATTTTGTCTTAATCAAACCTGAACTTAATAGAAAATTTAACATAAGAGCCAGAAACAAAGATTAATTTCAAGGAATTTAACATAAACAAGTTATTTACATTTTTTACATGGAAATGTATACCATATATTTATGATTGACATTAGTAAAGAAAGACTGGAGCAGATGTATAGGGTAGAGTATGATTTGACTCTAAATACCAAAACTGTTTAGGAAAAGGAAAAAATAGTCATTATGCTACACAAATGAGTTATAGAGGAAGAATAGACACAGAGGCTTTAGAGGGGGGAGAAGGGCTCACCATTTTGAAAACCTACTCACATCAGGAATGAGTTAAATCGGGAACATTATATATATAATGAAGGGTATATAAAATGAAGGGTATAGCACCCTCCAAAATCTATAAAGAAGCATGAGGTGAAGAATGGAGGGAGGGAACAGGATAAGATGGAGTACAAAAGAATGTGTAGATTTATGGCAGTGAGACAAGATATGTAGACTAATGGAAGTCTGATAAATGATAAGGTGGGATACAGAAGAATGTATAGAATAATGATAGTGGGACAAGGTATATAGATAAATAGGAAAGAAATAAAGGATAAGGTGGTATACAGAAGAGTGTTTAGATTAATTGGAGTAGGATGTGTTGTGTAGATTAACAGGAATGGTATAAAGAGGGAAGGAAAGCAGAGTGGGGAGGAACAAGATAAGGGAGGGATCCATGAATGGAACTGATGTTAAGTAATAACAAGGCAAGTTGAGGAGCAGAATTAAAGTAGAAGAGATAACAGGGATAGGAAATAAGAGATATACAGAAACACTACAACAAGGATCAGGAAAATAATTTACTAGAAATAAATTAGGGCTAGTAATCATTGATCTTAGAATAAATTGAACTTAAAGATTCAAACAAGAGAAAAATTTACATTATATGTCAACTATTATTATTATTATTGTTTTAGATGCATGTTTACATATAAGTAAATGTATATACATATATTTATATATGTATCTGAGTATATGTGGGTATGTATCCCTGTAGTTTTATGTATGTGTGTCTACAGATATATGTATATATGTGTAGGTCTGTGAGTGGATGTAAATATATTAGCACTTAAGTGTAACCTGCTTAGGGTAGGGAGGAGATGAAAGAGGAAAAAAGAATAAAATAAAAACCGTTCAGCAGAAAACAAAAGAATAACGTACAAGGAAGCAAAGATGGACACTCATGAATATAATTTCTTCTATTATTTCATATAATTTCTTGAAATGAAAATTATTGTTATGTATTTTGAATCCTCTCTGATGTTTTTCTGGGTACATTACAATGCTTTTTAAAAAAATTTTCCTTTTCTCTTTCTTTTTTTCTATTCTGTTTTTTCCTAACTTTTTATTTAGTTCAATTTTTTAAAAAAAAGACAAAAAAATGTACCTAGATATTCTGGAGGACCTAACAGGTGCATCATTTCTCTTGTTATCCTAGATATGTAATCATAGGTTAGCCAGTTAACATCTCAGAGTTTCAGTTGCTTCATCTGTAAAATGGGATAAATAACATCTTTAATACAGAAAGCACCTCAGAACACTACTAGTAGAATCAAATGACGTAATATAAAAGGGACTATATAAATGTTATATTCAATAATAATAGAATATTAATTCTCCCTGGTTGTATATTTCCTCTCCCTTTTCCCTCTTCCATCCTTCCAAATTGTCTGTTTACCTCTCTTTTGTGCCTTCTTCTCTAGATCAGCCACTCTCAGCTATAACCTAACTTACTGCAATAAACATTTAACGTTGCTGGCTGCTAATGCCTCCTCTTTCTTCTCAGTTTTTATATTCCTAGTATATGGTACAGTTCCATAGTACTTAAGTACTTCCTAGGAAGTGCATAGGAAGTATGTAATATCTGATTATATCCTCCCAGTTCACTATATAATCTTTGAGAACAGAGACTTTTCCATTTTTTTTCAGTTCACAGCACTTTGATTTACATCTTTGTTGTTGTTGTTGAGTAGTTTAGTCATGTCTGACTCTGTGAGTCCCTTGGACCACATTGTCCATGGGGTTTTGTTGGCAAAGATACTGGAACAATTTGCTACTTTCTTCTTTAATGGATTAAAATAGAGGTTAAATGACTTGCCCAGTGTATCATACAACTACTGAATGTCTGAGACCAGAACTAACTTCATCTTTCCCAGAACTCTATTCACTGAGCCACCTAGCTGCCTCCTTGATTTACACATTTACAATATGCTTAGTGTTTGTTGCACTGGGTTGGTTATTAAGATGAGGTCAGATCTTTCCATTCCAGCAATCAACGACACTTTACTTTAATGATTATAAAGTGACAGCAAACACTACTGATCTGAACTTAATTGTAAACACTTTCATAATTCCTTGACCAATTAAACAAAAATGAGTAAAATAACATCAAATGCACTGGACACTGCTAAATTTATTCAACTGGAACTCTTTGAATAAAAGTGATCATCTAGTGACCTCTTTTTAAATTACTGGATAAAAAGAGAATCTATGTCTCTCATCTTCCAAACCCAGCTTAAAAACTTAATTCTCTGAGGAGTGTAATTATCATCCTATGAATATGCTGTTTGATAAATATTATCTTGTCAATGTATTGATGTCAATATTCATAAAGGTCTACTAATATATGAAATGGAATCTGTGTTTAATAGGGATCAGAATAAAAGATCATAAAGATTAGACTAAGAGAATCAGGGAACTGTAGCAAAGCACATTTAGGAGAAAGGTCAGAAGGATACACTAAGAATATGTTCTGTGAATTATTGGAGTCATTTGAACATTTGAGAACCTAAAAGGGATCTCAGTAACCATTAAATTTATCCTACTCATTTTAAAGCTGGAAAAATGAAGCCTAAGTAATATGGCCAAGGTCATAGAGGTAGTCTCATAGAAGACAAAACTTGGATACTCTGCAGTCAGTAACCTTTAAAATGTGATCTTTAGGTCATATTGAATGGCCTCTCAATTGTTTTTATGAAGTAGGAGACGATTATTTCAAATGGGTGTTAAGGTGGGTGTTAAGACTAGAGAGAGGAAAGAAAATAATATTTGGAACAGATGCTATCAAAAATAAGAGGATTCATAGTAGTATCCAGGTAGTATCCAGGGTTCAGATCAACTTTTGCATCATAAATTTTCAATAGATGAAGGAATATAAAAAGTTACATGCTTAAATGTGTAAAGTATGCCCCAAAGGGAAAACACACCTTATAAAAGCTTTGGTCTCTTCATATGGGACCACTGTTTGAAAAAACCAAATTTATAGAATATCCAGCAGCCATTCTGTAAGATTCAGACATAATCAGCCTAATGAATGCAATTACAGAAAGCTCTTCCTAAAAAAAAAAAAAAAAAAAATAATACAGGTTTCATTTGAACATTGTTCTATTCAGACATCACCATAAACAATTTCCTGGTTTAAAAAAATCGCCCTAATCTCTTTTCTCAGCTTGCCCCTTAGAGCTTATCGGGTGTCATTTGGAATGCAATGCCAGAAGCTCCCATATTTCCAGGAATGATTTGTTGCCTTCATGCACAAAGCTGCACTTCAACAGCTTTCCACATCAGAGGCCACCTGGGAAAGTGTGAAAGTGATGTTTGAAAGTTATCAAGGCACCAGACAGGTTGCTCTGCTCATGTTTCTTTAATTTCTTTCCTCTACAATTTCTTCTAAAACCAGATAGGACTGGATGGAATAGGCTAGCACTGGGAGAGACGTTAGGGATATCTAGTCTTAAACTCTTATATTACCAAAGGAATATAAGTTTTTTGAGGAAACTGATATCCTGATTTTGAATGTGAAGTAACCAAATTCACGGCTGATAATTGGCAAAGAAATTTGAACCTAGGTTCTGTATCTTGGAATCCAGTGCTCTTGCCCTTATATGTATATAAAGTATCCCCTACTCTCATATTTGATTCTCAGCATTGATAAGTAGAACTAGCAAGGAAAAGAGAAGCTAGTTAGCATGGGAACATCATCAGACATCTTAGCTGTACTACTGACATGTGCCATTATCTTACTCAGGAAAAATTAAATTAGCAATTACTAATCAAGCACCTACCAGATGAAACAAAAATAACTGAAACATGGTTCTTTTCTTTCAGGATATTATCTTAATGTTTGTAACATCTCTTTGAGCATACATATCACATAAAGCTGAATCATGATATACGATTTCCAGAAAATGACAGAAAAGATGATTAATTCCCAAAGAATTTCTTGATAGAATAAAATAATTTGCAAGAGATATCACTTGAGAATTGGATACTTAGGAGAGGAAGATATCAAATAAGACTAAATAATAGTATCAGTGCTGTGCTGGTGGATTTTAACAACTGGTTCTATGGAAAAATGTATAGAATATCTTTTAAGTTTATTCTGCATTGCTAACATTTTTTCTATCATTTTCTTGTCTACAAAAACAAAAAAAACCCAACAATTTTAATATGCATTCTCAGCATTTGCTGAGGTGTAAATGCACCGAAATTTCAACAATTATCTTTAGGGAATAAAGTGAAGGGGAGAGGAAGAGAAGTAAAGGAAATTCAGGGAGAGAAAAGAATATTCATTGTGTATTATTTAAATTGAATTCCAAGGGCAGAGAGAAGAGTATCCTGCCAGGTATATAGTTGGAAGCAAGGTTAAATTGAGTAAGAAAGACAAGTTTATGTAAGATATTAAAAAAATCAGTCTGAAGAATTTGGATTTCATTGGCTAAATAAATAAGTTCTTGAGCAAAGGCATTGTGAAAGAAACATTTTAGGGATCTGAGTCTAGCAGAGGTATTCTGGATGTACTGGAGACAGGGAAAGTTGGTATTGCCATACAAATACCAATTTTCCCACCAGTTTTTGCCAAATAGTGAGTTCTTACCCCAGAATCTAGAATCTAGTGTCTTTGTGTTAACAAACACTAGATTACTATAACCATTTACTATTGTATCTTGTGAACCCAATCTATTCTACTGAGAGACTACTCTGTTTCTTAGCCAGTATGAAATGGTTTTGATGATTGCTACTTTATAATATAGGTTTAGGCCTAGTATAGCTAAGCCACCTTCATTTACTTTTTTCCATTAATTCCCCTGAAATTCTTGACTTTTTGTTCCTTTTCTCCCCAATTTCCCCAACAATTTTTATTTTATTTCTGACAATTTTTTTTAATTTTCAAAATATGTGCAAGTCTACTTTTCAATATTCACCCTTGCAAAACCTTGTGTTTCAAATTTTTCTACACCCCCTTCCCCCAATTCCTTCCCCTACACAACAAACAATTCAATATATCTTAAAGATGTGCAATTCTCCTTTATGTATTTCCACATTTATCAAGCTGCACAAAAGAATCAGATTCAAAAGGAAAAAAATGAGAAAAAAAATCAAGCAAACAATAAGAAAAAAGGTGAAAATATTATGTTGTAATCCACATTCAGTCCCTGTAATCTTCTTTCATTTTTAATTTTTTTTAGTTGTAAGTTTACTTATTTTTAATACACATTGCTTTATGAATCACCTTGGGAGAGAAAAAGCAGAGCAAAAGGGAAAAACCATGGAAGAGTAAAACAATCAGAAAAAAGTAGTGAACATAGCATATGTTAATTTACATTCACTCTCCTTAGATCTTTTTCTGGATGTAGATGACATTTTCTTGAGCTTTTGTTCTTCCAGATGAACTCTGTCATTATTTTTTCTAACTATGTAAATAATTTTTTGGGAGTTTCGTATGCCACTGAATAAGCAGATTAATTTAGGTAGTATTGTCATTTTTATTATATTAGCTCAGCCTATCCATGAGCACTTGATATTTTTCCAAGAGATTAGATCTGATTTTATTTTGTAGAAAGTGTTTGGTAATTGTATTCATATAGTTCCTGACTTTGCCTTGGCAGTAGACTTCCAAATATTTTATATTATCTACAACAATTTTAAGTGGAATTTCTCTTTGTATCTCTTGCTGCTGGATTTTGTTGGTAACAGAGAAATGCTGATGATTTATGTGGATTTATTTTGTATCTGGAAACTTTGCTAAAGTTGTTCATTATTGCTAGCATTTTTTAGTTGATTCTCTTGGAATCTCTATGTATACCATCATATCATCTGCAAAAAGTGAAAATTTTGTTTCCTTATTACCTATTCTAATTCCTTTATTCTCTTTTTTTTTGTCTTTTGTTGCTAAAGTTAACATGTCCAATATAATATTGAATAGTAGTGGGCAACTTTGTTTCACCACTGATCTTATTGGGAATGGTTTTAGTTTAATCCCATTACATTTGATGCTTGCTGATGGTTTTAAATAGATGCTCCTGATCATTTTAAGGAAAACTCCATTTATTCTTGTATTCTCTAGTGTTTTTAATAGAAACGAATGTTGGATTTTGTCAAATTCTTTTTCTGCAGCTATTGAAATAATCATATGATTATTAGTTTGGCTATTGATATAGTCAGTTATGCTAATAGTTTTCCTAATATTGAACCAATACTGCATTCCCGGTATAAATCCTACTTGGTCATGGTGTATTATTGTGATGATAATTTGGTAATCTCTTGCTAATATTTTATTTAAGGTTTTTGCGTCAATATTCATTAGGGAAATTGTTCTATAATTTTCTTTCTCTAGTTTGATCCTATCTACCATTAGTACCATATCTGTGTCATGAAAGGAATTTGGTGGAATTCCTTTTTTTGCTATTTTTCAAAATAGTTTTCATAGTATTGGGATAAATTGTTCTTTAAATGTTTGGTAAAATTCACATGTAAATCCATCTGCCCCTAGAGACTTTTTCTTAGGGAGTTGATTAATAGCTTGTATAATTTCTTTTTCTAAAATGGGACAATTTAAATAATTTATTTCCTCTTCTGTTAATCTGGACAATTCATATATTTTTAGGTATTCCTCCATTTCACTTATATTATCAGATTTATTGGCATACAGTTGGGCAAAATAGGAAAGTTATCTTTCAAGATGTTGCCAAGGGTAATATAGTTCTTAGACAATATAACTTCTCTTAGCACCTCAAATCTTCTGGGTTTCCCATACTAATAAGGGAAAGTCAGAAGAAAAATAGTTGGTAGATCAGCTATGAGAGTATCATCCTCCACCTTTGTTCTGAATTCCTGCTTCTTTTTATACATATGTAACTGGTCTGAAACCTCCTTTCTCAACTGTGAGCCTTCCCTTTCCCGCAAGCAATAGCTACTTATATTTATTTAGTACTTTTTGTTTTATAAAGCCCTTTCTTCAGAATATCACTCTAAGGAAGTAGTAAAAATATAATTACTTCCTATTTTACTGATTATGAAAGTAAGAAAAAGGGAGGGATTTTTCCATGGTTATACAGTTAATAAATGTTGGAGCTGGGTTATAATGTCCTGGGAATAAGAATATTGTTACATAAAACATGTGCTCTAACACTCCTGTGAGAGATATCTGTAAAGATTTGATAGTTTCCAAACAGGGTTATACACAGAGCACACTGGGAGTCTAGAAAATAAATTACTGAAATTGAGGCAATCATGGCTCCTCAGGGAGCTATTATATTACTATTAGCCACTAGGGGGCAGTCAGTGATTCTCCTCAACCCAAATAATATTAATCATCCTAGCCAGCATTTATAAAGTGCTTTACAATTTACAAAGTGTTTTTCAAATATTCTTATTTTATTTTCACAACAACTCTGCTAAGTATAAACTATCATTATCCATATTTTGCAAATGAAGAAACTGAGGCAGTAGTTAAGTGACTTATGTAGAGCCACAAAGTTATTGTGTACTTTGTTTTTTTTTTTTTTTTTTTTGAAAAACATGAATTATGTCTTGATTTGTGTGTGACTGAATTTACGGGAGGCAGAGTTGCACAAAGATGCAAATCTCACTTTGTCTTCCTGAGTCATTGAAGTCCAGTGACAAAACAAAGTCTGAATGAATAATTGACAATGGCCCTGGGTCAGGAGATGACCATGATATTTTCATTGTCTGATCAAACTCTAAGAATTCCACAATACCTATTTCAGCTACCTTCAGGATCTTTGAAATAAATTATTTTCATCTGTCCATTCCTCCTGGACAAGTCTTCACATATTTGAGATAGTCATCCCCCTAACTCATCAAGGGATTTTAAGATCAATAAGTTATATTCAATCTGCCCAGATGGTTTTATCCAATGGAGACACTGCACATTATACAGCCTCTTGGAGTTACAAATGAAAGGTGGGCACCAAACATAGATGATCAGTGCCAAAAAGGGCACAGCAAGCCCTCCCACCAGATTTGCAAGTCCTTCTTGTAAACACTCCATATCCCATACAGTTAAATGTGAATCTGGGCCTTATTTTAGTCGAGTTCTTCCTGACTCTAAGTCTAGAACATTACCTTCTTGTTCTTAAGCATAAGGACCATCAAGTTAAGTTATTTTATATCCTGAAATCAAATTTCCAATCCCATCTTTATTTTAAGCAAACATTTATTGAGTTTCCATTGAATGCTGTTATTCATCCCAGGGGATAGAGATAAAGAATCACTATTTCTTAACAGACTTTCTGAGTCCAGGATCTACTGACTGGAAATAATAATACATATTTCACCTTAGATATTTTTTATTCTCAGGAGTATTGGAGTCTGAAAGTCCTGTCTTACTTGCATGTATTTTTATCTTTTGTGCTTTTTGTATCCAGGAACTGAGAGGTCACCACAAATAGATTTTTGCAAACTAAAAAATAAATAATGTAAACTCTCATGCCAGGAAGATGAAACTCACACACAGCAGAAGCAATCAGATTGAGTCTTTCTTTGGAAGAAAAGAAAGCTAAATGAAAGGAAAAATCTAAAAATAAAACTGTGAAATATGTGTCCAAGGTTATCACTGAAACTACATTCAAGCGTTGACTTTTTCAATAATAGCGGCCTACCCCACGGACCAAAACTGGTATCTCCTAACAGGAAAGCCCAGAAGTATAATATTATTCAGAGCTATTTAAAATAAATTTTTAGGTTATATTGAGCCTTTAGTAAAGAAGTTCTCATAATCCTACTAATGACAGGAGGTAGGGTATTTTTGAAAGATTTTGATCCCACAGAAGAACTCCTTTAAAAGAATCATTACTGATATTTGTCAAAAATTATTGCATGTTGGAATCTTTAAGAAATCAACATATATGTATTATAAATATAAACATGTATAAATATACATATATATATATAATAAATATTTTGTTTGTGGTTGTGGCAAGGAAGTGGAGAAGAGAGATAAGTCTAAGAAGGATGCAGTTATTTATCCATGATTAACTAGGTCTCTCTTAGAAATGAACCAGGCATAGCTAAAAATCTAAATCAAGTATCTATACATGTGATTTAATAGAACCCTAGAAGGCTAGAAGAAGCATTAGGGTTAGAGTTATGGTAATAGAAATTCTTTGATAAGGATGAAAGCTGAATCTATTCTGAAACAGGAAATATCACAGCAAGATTATGAGGTTTTGATTTGCCCAAAGTAGTATAGCCAAGTATCTGAGACCAGATTTGAAATCAGATCTTTCTAACTCCAGAGCCATTCCTTTATCTACTTTGCCACATCTTCTCAGATTATGATTTGAATATTAGAATTCTATAGGACTTCAGGGAACATATAGTGCAAATCATAACAAAACAAATTCTTCAACTATAGCAGTTCCATTAAATGATCACTTATCACAGGGCAAATTCTAGAGGAGAATTCACTTGCTTGCTAAAGAAGTTTGTTCCATTGTGGCCTAGAGAGACTATGGAGTGTTTCTTTATGTGTATGGGAGTGCATGGGGGTGTTCAGAAACCACTAGCACCTCTGGTGTGAGACCTTGCTGAGCCTTTTACAAAGCTCAGTGTAAGAGTAATAAAGGCAAGGCAAGTGAGGCACAGGTGATCAATCCTGAGGGGCACAGGAAAAATATACATCCACCATTCCACTGAAATAAGGAGTTGTCATTTTATATTCTGGCTTTGGTTGAAGAACAAGCTAATTGCATTATTGATTAGAAGCATAAAAATTACATATGATGCATGCAAAAATGTTTCTAGCAGCCCTTTTTGTAGTAGCAAGGAACTGAAAACCCAGTGGATGCTCATCACTAGGAGAATGGCTGAACAAGTTATGGTATATGAATATAATGGAATATTACTTTTCTATAAGAAAAAAATCAGCAGGATTTTTTCAGAGAGGCCTGGAGATACTTGTATGAACTGGTGTTAAGTGAAGTGAGCAGAACCAAGAGAACATTGCACACACAACAACAATATTATGTTATGATCAACTCTGATGGACATTGATCTTTTCAACAATTAAGTGATTCAGGCCAATTACAATTGTCCTGTGTTGGAGAGGCTCATCTGCATTCAGAGAGAGGACTGTGGGGACTGAATGTGAGTCACAACATAGTACTTTCACCCTTTTTTGTTGTTTGTTTCCTTTTTGTTTTCTTTATAATTTTCTTTCCTTTTTGATCTGATTTTTTATGTAGCATGATAATTGTGGAAATATAGATACATACATACATATATGGAAGAATTGCATATGTTTAACATATGCTGGATTATTTGCTATCTAAGGAAGGGGTACAAAGGAGGGAGAAAACATTTGGAACACAAGGTTTTGAAGGTTGAATGTTGAAAACTATCTATATATATATTTGGAAAATAAAAAGTTAAAAAAAGAGTTCAAAGATATCACCTCTTTAGTATCCTAACTCATATATATGTATATATGTGTATATATACATATATATATATATATATATATGCATGTTCTCTTTCAGATATCAAATAAATTTGCTGAGATCAGTGTGCTAGTAAAAAAAAACTATATATGATGAACTTTTATCCACAATAGTGGCCTTAGACTTGGAAAGTCCCAAAGAATGATTGACTGGAGATTTACACACATGAGTTTTCTAAATGGTTCTTGCATCAGAGGGTCATTGATAAATGACCCCCAATCAAAGACCTTAATTTAATGTACTCCACCTGACTAAACTATGTAGATATCCTAGAGGCAACTTGTTCAGAAATATTTATCAAAAGCATCTGGTCTGGGCCAAGTAAACGTGAAAATTAGAATTAATGACAAAATGGAGGCTGCTATATCTTTAACTGGCCAGAAAATAATTTATTACATGCACCTTTTCAGTCGGGTGTTAGAATTTCCTGAGAGAAACATTTACAAGGTGGATGATTTATAGCATCTTCTTGCCATATTCTAGGTTTGGAGAAGCTTAAATCAAACTTCAGAGAGTACAGGTTAAGGGACTATGGAGATTGAAGAGACAGATATAGTGTGAGCCGAATGAAGAAGGAGAAAAAAAAAAGAGGCTGAGAACTAAAAGAAGTCACTGTTGATTTTTGTACTTAATAGGAAGAAAATACTGAATTGGGAGCTTTAGGACTTAAGTTAACCTTAGCTTTGCTTTTTATTGCATGTGTGACCTTAAAAAAGTCATGATACAGAAATGAGGAAGGTATAATATTAGAATCAAAGCTTCTTAAACTATGGGTCACTTTCCCATATGTATCAGAGCACCACCAATCACATAACTGAATGTGGGGGTCACAAAATTATGATTTATTATCAGTAAATGTTTGATTTGTATACATATTTTATATATTTATATATCTGGAATCACATAAAAAAATCTTGAGTGAAAAACAGGTCATGGGCAGAAAAAGTTTAAGTCCTATACTAGATGACCTTGCGCATTATTTCCAGATGCTATTCTAGGTACCGGGTACACAAAGACAAAGACGAAAAAAAGTCTCTTACCTCAAAGAACTTATTTTCTTCTGGGAGAAATAAGCAAAGCCAAAAGAATATGTAGAACCAAAAGAAGTGTATTCACAAGTATATTCACTAGAATAACATGAACAAAAAGTTTGTTCATAGGAAGTCAAAATCTGAGCAACTGAAAAACCTATAATGAACAATATGTAAAAAGGTAAGTAAATGTAAAATGAGAGGCTTAACTGCATGGTATCATAACTCTTTTTCTCCTCTAAATTTTATATACAAAATATTTGATAAATATAAAGTCATAGTGAGTTCAAGAGAATTAGTACTAACAATTAGACCAATCAAGAGAGGCCTCTTGGAGGAAGAAACCTTTGAAGGTAGCTAGGAATTCTAACTGGTGAGGTGGGTGAGGGTGAGAGTTCTAGTTCTATCTATATACATCTGATACCTAATTTCATCAGTGCTGCTGCTGTCTCCTCTGACCATCCTTTGATGCTGTAAACCCCTTATTTGTTACCAGTTGCAAAAACATCAATCACCTAATAGCTATTTTTTAGTGATGGGCCTACCTGAACTTAACTTGGCTGGTACTCAGATAACAATCACAGTCTGTCCCTTGAACATGTTTAACATCTTTCCATTTGGCTAATCCATTAGCACAGATTTGGAAAATCTAGGATCATCTAACTTAGAATGCAAAACATTGAACTTTAAGTTAACTAAGCCTCATTCAGGGAATATGATACAAAGGAGATCATGCTGTGGCTTAAAAGAAAGATGGATATTTTAAGATTTTTATCCTTTTTCTTTTCTTTTTTCCCCATTGTTTGGGTAGCAAAAGGTGTGCTGTTCTTGACATTTAAATCTCCATTTGTCATTATTTCCTACTTCTATGACAGTGGGCATGCCTATGGGCTTTAATTTACTCATCTGAAAAATGAAGGGTTTGGACTACATGAATCTTAAATTCCTTTTGACTAATATTTTTGATCCTATGATCAGTGTTTTTATGGTCCTTCAGCAACTTATCTCTACTAGGTTCACATTTGCTTGAAATATCAGAGATAGGAAGGAGTCCCTGCAATGTTTCAATCCCTCTACAATTTCAAGTTTGGTGAGTGAATAAGCATTGATGGTATACCAGGAGGATTGAAGAGAAAATAGCATTTAGGGAGCTTTATTGTTCAAAACCTTCTCATTTGGATTCAGTATTGATGGCTTTGCTTGTTTAGGGAATAAACAATTGCTAATCTTTTCAATTTGAGGCTGACAAAGTCTCAAGATGTTCTAAGAAATGAATACATTGTTCGTCATTTGTTAGGATACAGTCCCCAAATTGTCTAAAAACCACTGAATGCTCTATGTCAACATGAATGTTTCTCTTTATATTTTAATGTACTTGCATTGGAAGGAGGAGAGAATATTAACAATCTTCTCTCTGCTTCTTAATAGTGTGGCTGCAAGCCCTTTTTGTAGTGGCTAGAAACTGGAAATTGAATAGATGCCCTTCAATTGGAGAATGGCTGAATAAATTATGGTATATGAATGTTATGGAATATTATTGTTCTGTAAGAAATGACCAGCAAGATGATTTCAGAGAGGCCTGGAGAGACTTATATGAACTGATGCTGAGTGAAATGAGCAGAACCAGGAGATCATTATACACGGCAACAACAGTACTATATGACGATCAATTCTGATGGACATGGCTCTCTTCAACAATGATATGTTTCAAACCACCTCCAATTGTTCACTGAAGAAAGCCATATACACCCAGAGAGAGGGATGCGAAATGTGGTCCACAACATAACATTCTCATACTCCTTGATTGATGTTTGCTTACATTGTGTTTCCTTTATCTGATATATCGTTTGTGTAGATAAGATTTTTCTTGCACACCAATGATAAGTTTGAAAATATGTATACATATATTCGATTTGCCAATATTTTAACATAATTAA
>JAJPUD010000886.1:473455-504220 GCA_023553655.1 Myrmecobius fasciatus
GTGGATATCCTGCCATCTAGGGGAGGGGTGGGGAGTTGGGGGGAAAATTTGTAACGGAAAGCTATGTAAGGGTTATTGTTGAAGAATTACCCACACATATGTTATGCAAATAAAAAAAAATAAAAAAAAATAATTATAAAAAAAACAAGAGTTTAAATAAAAAAATACCACACACTAAAAAAAAAAAAAATAGTGTGGCTGCAAATGCTTCAGACTCTCAATGATGAATAAGGACTGTATTTAGTCATCTATTCAGTGATAAATTAGTGTGCTAGGTGCTAAACACATACCATACATGCACATGCTCACAACATTAAGCTTCCTTCAAACACACTTCCTCAAACTTTAATTCTCACTCTAATAGAACAACTAGTTCCTGCACTATGCTCACTTTAAAACGATCATTTAAGCTCCCAGTTCTTCCATATGTGCACCTAAGTGATTTATGGAGTCTCAGATCCATGAAACCCTACAACCAAATGCTAGTCAAAAGCCAGCCTTAAATCTGGAATGCATAACAAGTACTTTTTTTAGTTAAAAGATTTCCTATTTTTCAGTACGGCATTGCTAGCAAAATTAAGAGGAACATGCTTTTTTTGGTTTGAAATTTTTATTTTATTGTTTTAAATATAAACCATCCACTAAATCAGGATTTCACTTATGTTATATACTTTTGTCTAGGTCTTTTTTAAATGAAATTTTAACAATTAAAAAAATTATTAAAAAGCACTATTAAAATTTTTTCATGAGTCCTCCCTCCCAGGTTACTTGTGTCCTCAGATTTCTCAGTAGCCACCTTTTCTTCAAATAATTCATTAGTTCAACAAAAATAGAAGTTAATCACTGATGTATCAGAAAATTCTTTAAATAAGGTTGCCAACAATCCAGGTCTTTTTGTAATTTTCTTTGTTTAAAGCTTCTCTACTAATGATACTATAAGCAAATTAGAAGAAGAAAGGGTAGTCTACCTCTCAGATATGTGGATAATGAAGAAATTTATGCCCAAAGAAGAACTAGAATACAATATAAAATGCAAAATGGGTAATTTTGATTATATTAAATTAAAAAGGTTTTGTACAAACAAAATCAATGCAGAGAAGATTAGAAAGGAAGCAGAAAACTGGGAAAATTTTTAAATCCAAGCGTTCTGATATAGGCCTTATTTCTAAAATATATATAGAATTGACTCAAATCTAAAAGAATACAAGCCATTCTCCAATTGATAAATGGTCAAAGGATATGAATAGATAATTTCAGACAAAGAAATTAGTCATTTCTAATAATATGAAAAAAATGCTCTAAATCATTATTAATTAGAGAAATTCAGATTAAGAAAACTCTGAGGCACTACTTCACACCTTTCATATTGGCTAAAATGTCAGGAAAAGATAATGATAAATATTGGATGGGGTGTGGGAAAACTGGGCTAATACATTATTGGTGGAGTTGTGAACTGATCCAGCCATTTTGGAGAGCGCAAAGGGCTATCAACTATGTATACCCTTTGATCTAGCAGTGTCTCCAATGGGTCTGTAGCTCAAAGAGATCATAAAAAAGGGAAAAAGACCTAAATTTGCAAAAATGTTTGTAGCAGCCTTTTTTTTTTGTAGTGGCAAGAAACTGCAAATTGAGTGGATGCCCATCAGCTGGGGAATAATTGAATATGTTATGGTATATGAATATTATGGAATATTATTGTTCTATAAAAAATAATCAGCAGGATGATTTCAAAAAGGCCTGGAGAGACTTACATGAACTGATACTAAGTAAAGTGAGTAGAACCAGGTGAACATTGTACACAACAACAATGTTATACAATGATTAATTCTGATGGATATCATTCTTTTCAGTAGTGAGGTGATTCAGGCCAGTTCCAATGATCTTGCGATGGAGAGAACCATCTGCACTCAGAGAGGACTCTGGGGACTGAATGTGGATCACAATACAGTATTTTCACCTTTTTCTTGTTGTTTGCTTGCTTTTTTCTTTCTCATATTTTTTTTCTGATCTGATCTTTCTTGTGCAGCATAATAAATGTGTAAATAAGTATAGAAGAATGTATGTTTAACATATATTTAACATATATTGGATTACTTGTAGCAAGTATGTGTATGTCTTGAAAATAAACAGCTTTAATCAAAAAAAAAGAAAAAGAACATTATCTATGGCATATATTTTGAAAATAAAATGCTTTAATAAACAATAAAAAATAAAATGATAAAATGTTTAGGGGAATGTTTGAGGGGAGGGGAGTGAAAAAAAATTGGAACACAAAGTTTTGCAAGGGTGAATATTGAAACTATGCATATATTTTAAAAATAAAATGCTATTATTAAAACAAAGCTTCTCTATTAATCCTTGGCTTGATCAATCTTTTTTTTCTTCTTGAATAATCTTTAGATCTTTTAATACTTAAGGAGTTTTAATTTATCATTAAGTCAACAAGCATTTACTAAGTCTTTACTATGTGCCAAACACTTTGCTAAGCTCTAGACATACACAGAAAGGGAAAAAGATAAAAAGAAAAAAAAATGCCCTTAAAAATTCATATGAGAAAACATTATGGTACATTATTTTAAAATTCTGCTTCAATTGTTTAATTTATAGTGTTTGGGTTTAAGGCAATGCGGAGTAGTGGAGAGAGAGTGACCTGAGAACTAGGAAGACTTGGATTCAAATTCTTTCTCAGATTTCTATGAGCCATGCAAACCTGAGCAACCTTGGTAATGCTCCTCCAATGCTATATAAGAGTATAAAAATATAGGCTTCCAATGAGATGCTAGCCTTCATTGTTAAGAGGAAGATTCTTTATCTCCTACCTCCCTTTACCAATAAGATCACAAATTAATTCTCTATGACTAGCTTGATTTTGAATATGGGCCTAATATCACACTTCTAAGACTGTGTGAAATCTAGAAAAAAATTATTATTGAAAGCTGGCCACTAGATGTTGTCTTTTTGATCTTGGAAATGCATAAAAATCACTTATTTAGGCAAATGTAATCTGAATCAGTGGAGGAAAGAATACTTATGATAATTTTAGCTTGTTTTACAAATAGGGAAAATAACATTTTCATTTCTACAAATATTGCTTAGATGCCTATTATGCCTGAGGATTTTTTATCATACAGTTGTCCTTGAATGTAGCCAAATAGATTATATATATATATATATACACACACACACACACACACACATATATATATATAAAATATATAAAAGTTCTAATTCTTGATCTTCATGAAATATCGACTACTCTACCACAAATAGGGCAAACACAGGCAACAGGCTTTATAGAAGATATGTCAATAGTCCCAGTTGCTTTATAGAGGGCATGTTTTTATCATATTATTGTACTCTAGTGCATATTACATATACTTATATGTCATATGGCATTATTATATTATAATGCTATATTATGTTATATTATTATTATCATTCTTTTTGTTGGAAGCAGACTTTACTGATATTAATTATTATTTTTGGATGTGTGTGTCTGAAAGGATTCAGTGATTAACATTCCATTGTATATTAAGTATACATGAAAACTAAATACTTTACATATCAAAAGCACTTAATAAATGAATGTTAAATGAAGTGATATGTTGCCATAGTAGTTGTTTTGAAAGCCAAAAGGTAATTGAAACTAATTTGGATACATATATTAGATTATGACCAATTTGAACTCAATAAAGGAGGCAAAACAACAGCACTACACTTTGCTTTTAAAAATTGACTTGAATAATTAAATTAATTGAAGAATTTTCCATAAGGAGACAAATATATTTTGTGAAATCTATAAAATTACTTTTGAAGTGTTAAATATAAAACATGATTCTTTTCTTTCTAAAAAAAGTGAAATATATTTCTGAACCTAATTGTAATAAGGTAATACTTTTTTTCTCTTTCTCTCCCTCACTCTCCCTCTCCCCTCTCCATTTCCTTTTTCCTTTTCCTCTCCCTCTTTCTTTCCCTCTCCCCACTTCTCAATTCAATAATTTAACATGAAATGTATTTCTATTAGTTCAGAAATTTTAAAATCTCTCAATTTTCCTGATTCCTAAACTTTGGTTTCCTTGGATAAATGACATGAATTATTTGGTTTCAACACAGAGAATGCTATTCTTTTCCTAGATTTTGCAATAAAAATGGACAGTTTTCCATTGTTCAAAGAGGAAGATTGGTTCTCACCAGTGACTTCCTGGCCTCTGGGCAAGTTTCCTCTTAGTTCTCTTCTAGAGAAAATGGTTGTCCAATTCTAATAAAGCAAATTCTATCTTCAGACTGTCAAAAAATGATCATACCATTTGCAGACTTTCAAAGATTGATTCAGCTGACCGAGCTCATTTCCGCCACTGATTCATACTTGCAGGCCCAGTCCTCCTGAGCCTTATTCCTATAACATCAATAAAGGGAAGAAACACCTTCTCCTTCACTCAGAACTCTTTAATGAAACCCAGATTCTAGACACATTAAGTACATTATTTCTTTATTGGTTCAGAACTCCTTTTTCAACAGCCTGATGGAATAGAGATACACTTATGAAAAACGCAATCCATTGATCCTGCTACTACTGAGTTCTTATTGCTCACATGTTATTGAACTTGTTAGAGAATGGAATGAAAAGGAAAAGCATCACTCTGTGGAAATACTGGCCAGACAGAATAATTCTTTTGGAATCAACAGTATTATTGCCATTTAATGCCATAATTAATGCACATTATAATTATACCACTGGTACTGCATAACTGCTGCCATAAAGTACAGTTATCTTTGAGGAATTAAACATTATTATATAAAGAGCAACAGAGAGGTGCATAGTGAGTATGCATAGGCTGCAATATATTTTTTTTTAAAAAGGGATTATGAAGAACAGGAGTAGAGGATTTTATCAAGAAACCTAATTTCACAAACAAAACAGATGATTAAATCATATATTAATAGTGAGGAATGATAGGTGGAAAGTTCATGTGCTTGGTTGGTATATGCATACTGTCAGAAGAAATTAAAGAAGGCTTTCAGTTGGTTGTATGTGCCCTTTGCTGCAAACTTATAGCATGCAAGGCCTTACTGATTTGTTGTCTGCATCATTGGAAGATACATTCAAATCAATAAGCTCAACAGATTCACTTGAGTATTTGAGTAATTAATGGAGGGCATCCACAAAGCATGTATAATAGCTCTTTTTGTTGATATATTTCTTTCAATAATAACTGTAGAGCAAGGATCTCTAGAACACAGATCAAGGAAGAATAAATGAAGCATGATATATTACATTATGAATATGTAATTAGTTTGTGGACAAAAAGAATGGATAAATAATTAATTAACCAATATATATTCTTGTTTACATCTAGGAAAAGAAAGTTTAGGCCAAAACAAATTAGTTTTTTTTAATTCAGTCATTTTAGTAATGTCTAAATCTTCATGACCCCATTTGGGTTTGTCTTGGCAAAGATACTGTATTGGTTTGGCATTTCATTTTCCAGCTCATTTTATAGATGAAGAATTGATGCAAGAGACGTCCTCAGGGTCACATATCTACTAAGTGTTTGAGGCCACATTTTAACTCAGGAAGATGACCCTTCCTGAATCCAGGTCAGGCACTACCTAGCTGCCCAGGCCAAAATAAATATTCTTTAAAATATATTATTACTATCTAACAAATTAATCTTTTTAGGAAAAAATAAAAACTTACTATTTGAAGTATATTTATTTTTCTTCTTTTTTACTTTTGCTGTCTTCAATATTCAAATATTTTTGGAAACAAAAAGTCCTTCATTCAGTTAACTATTTTTAAAGTTCCTGCCCATTTGTAAAAATCTGGGATAAGAGATACAAAGATGAATAAAATGAATGCCTCCATCCATCCATCATCTACCAATCAATAAGCTTGTGTTAAGCACCTGCTGTGTAGGAGGCACCAGACTAAATGTTAAGGATGTAAAGGAATTTACATTCAAAATTGGGAGACAAAATGTACATATATTAGCCTATTTTCATGGTCAATCCTGATATCTAAAAATAAAGAAGACAATAAAGGTAAGGAAAGGTTTTATATTAGAAGACAGCTCTAGAGCACATAATAGATGGAAGATGGTGTGCCATCTATGAGGAATATAAAGAACATTTTGATTAGATTACAGGATACATAAAAGAGAATAATGTGCAATTAGACTAGAAAGGTACATTGAAAATAAGGTTTAAAGAGCTTTAAGTGTTAAAAGATAAGTTACATTTTTTCACACTTTTGATTGTATCCTATTATTCCATTTTTGACTTGTATAGTCATTATTTTTCTGCTTTGTCTAATCTTATCGTCTAGGAAACTCTTACTTGGAAAATATTTATCATCTAATGCTTTATGCTATTTATTTTCTTTCCCAAACCCTTTTCTAGAACTCTTATTTCACTTAAAATATCCATTCAATCTCTTGCTTCATTTATTTCAGGAACTCTGGTAATCCTTTTGGCTTCACCATTCTTTTATTAGTGGCTCTGTTTATACTTGAAGAGTTTTTTTTCCTTCTTCATACACTTCATTCTAAGTGTATGCCTTTATTTTCTCTGAATCTATGAAATTTCTGTATTATGACTGTCTGCTTTTGTGTACTCATAATTCAATCATTACTAGATAGAAACTTTGTGTCAGGAACAGGTTCTGGCTACTCCTGTACTCTTATATACAATCGTGGGCCTCTTAATGGTCTTATTCTATATTATATATAAAATCATGCTCTTGAGAGTACTGGCATATTTCCGTCTAGTAAGTTTCTTTTTTAAAAAATTTATTAATTGGGGCAGTTGGATACAGTGGATAGAGCACCAGCCCTGCATTCAGGAGGACCTGAGTTGAAATCTGGCCTCAAACACTTAACACTTCCTAGCTGTGTGACCCTGGGCAAGTCACAACTCCAATTTTTTGCCTCAGCCAAAAAAATATTTTTATACATATTGCTTTATGAATCATGTTAAAAGAGAAAAATCATAGTAAAAGATAAAAACCATGAGAGAGGAAAATAAAACAGAAGAAAGAAGTAAACATAGTATGTATTCATTGACTGTCTTTTTCCATAATTCTTTTTCTGTATGCAAATGGTATTTTCTGTACAAAGTCTTTTGGAATTGCTTTGGATCACTGAACCACTGAGAAATATTAAGTCTTTTATAGTTGATCATTGCACATTTTTGCTGTATTCCTGTTTCTGCTTGTTTCACTCAGCATCAATTAGTAAAAATCTTTCCAGGCCTCTCTCTAAAATCAGCTTGTTCTTCATTTTTTTTTTTTTTTTTACAAAACAACACTATTCAATTATCTTTATATCTATCTATCTCTATCTCTATATGTCTTTACCTAGTGCTCTAATGGCCAACTGAAGTCAGTATGCTAAAAAAATTAAGAGACCCCACAGTATGGAAATGATAACTGCCCTTTTGATTGGGGCTCAGAACTCTACAGTGTTGGTACTGTGCTCTGATCTGTTTTGGTACTTCCTTTTTCTATGGTTTGGAATCAGACAACTGGCCATCATTGCTTCATCATTGCAACATACTGGGAGTCATCCTTCTCCCTGGATCACAGAACTACAATTTCAAGAAATTTCAGAATATTCCTATTATGACCTGGAAATGTTTTGAGGTCTGGAACACTCCAATTTTTCTGGTTCACTCCTCACATCAGCTATAATCTCCATTACCACAATTTCCCGAAGCTTCTGTCTGTACCGCTATGCATAATCTGGATTGGATAATGACATTTACTGTGTTTTCTCTTTGGATTTCTTGGACATTATTTTGTTTTGTACTCTAAAAAATTGCTGATTGTTCTGCTTCCATTCATACTACAATTATTATTAGAACTTCTGAGGGATAATATGTGCCAAATAAAAAGGTTTGTATTTGGTTTTAAGAAACCATTGGAGCTTATTGAATAAAGGAGTGACATAATTACCCTTGTCCTTTAAAAAAGTTCTACCAAAAAATTAGAAAAAGAAGGGATTTGAAGAAGGGAGTCCTATTAGAGCATCACTACAATAATCCAGTTGAGATGTGATAAACACCTGAACTAGGATTGTAGCAGAGATTGAAGAGGAGTCTCTTTATGTAGGAATTCTCTAAAACCAAAGGAGAATAATATCCATTAATACTTTGTCTTTTAAACAGTGATCCTTATTTTCTTGGCCACTGGAAAATCAGCCTAATTTCTTAAGATAGAAGTTGAAGCAATTGAACAATTAAAAAATTTCTAATAAACTTTTTTTTCTGTTATTCAGTGAAGTCCAGAAAGTCAATATAAAACCTCAGACTCAGATATACATCACACACTTCAGACTAAATTCCTCTAATTGCAAATAAATACTCCACTCCCACGTAGAGAACCTCAGAAGGTCAAGTTAAATTACATTGGCCCATGCTGTTCTGAAAATCCATTGTGTCTTGCATGTTTAGCTTGTTGTGTCTGCTGCACAGTCTTATGAACTTTACTCACCGCTACCACCTGCTGATCATTGAATCCTAATCAATGAAAGCAAATATACAAACGGCCTGACCTTCAGCTCACTGCGCCAAGTTTGGAAGGACAACAGAATTTAGAGCTGCAAGGAAAATACTGGCCTCCTCTTGTGAAAACCCAAAGGATGGATTATCTTGGAATCCTCTGACTAAAGGTGGGGAGTAAGCCAGAACTGAAAAGAACACTTCTTACCCTTTATTTTTTCAGTTTGAAATTATAGATTTCTTGTAAGCGTATGTGACTAAGTTTATTATAGGCTATATCACGTACAATCATGGTACATATTCTTGAAAAAATACTTTCTTGATTCTTGAAAAAAATGTTTATAAAGCCTTGAGAAATTCTTGAAAAAAATCCTCATTTATAAAATAAATTATGAAATTTGTTTGAAATATATGTATTTATGCATGTATAAACATATGTAAATTATAAAAACAACAACAGCACCAAGCAATTAGAGTAATCTTCTTTCACTTTCCCCTTACCCCTCCTTTCTAACCCCCATACCATGATGGAGGAGAAATATCATTGAAGAGGGAGACGGAGAAGTGATAGAAGATAAAGATATAGAAGAGAGAAAGGGAAGAATGAAGGGAATAAAAGAGGAGATGAGGTTGGGAAGAGTTTCTTCTGAAGAAAATTTTAGCAAAATTTAGTCTTTCATCTTTTTGATCTTTTCCATGATGTGTGACACAACTTCTTCATTGCTTTTCTTCTCTTTTATCATCAAAACAAGCTCAGGGAAGAGTTTGCTTATAACTTAATATGAATTTAATATCATTTTTAATTTTTTTGGTGTATTTGTATTTTAAGTATCATATCTTACTATGGAATACAAAGTCTTTTCCTGATAAAGGGGAAGGAAATAAGCATTTCCTTCATATCTACTATGTGTCAGAAACTGTGCTAAGTGCTTTACAAATATCATCTCATTTGATAAATGGGGGAAGAATGCTTTGGGTGCTAGGATGGTTTGAAAATATGGAAATGGGAGAAACACATTCCTTCTTGATGCCCTGAAAATTTGACAACAAAGTTCTCTCAGTTACTCAAAACTCTAGGTTCCAAGAGTTAGTTTCATATAAAAGCAAAAGATATATTTGAAGGTAAGCGATCTACTCCATCAAAAGAGCATCTCTATGTCTAGGAAGATTCTCTTCATCATTATCATGTTGTGGTTTATAGAATATATTTCAAAGCAGTTTTCACATACTTAGTAAAATGAATGTAATCAAATACCTCAAAAGGAAGGCAGGTCTCTCTTGCTATACCTTAAATTTTGATAAGATCACATAAGCAAACATTTCTGATGCCATTTACTTAGAAAATAATATATAGTAAGAAATTTCCAGAGGTAATATCACATAAAAGAATAAGATGGAATAATTCAGGACATGTGCCCCACTGAACTGAACGGAAATATGGTATTCATCTCATTAAAGAGACTTTCCATTTTAACTATTTTTTAAAATGACCCTGATATTTTCATTGGTTTAGGAAACTTAATTGCAAATAAGCATTTACTCTGCAATTTTTTTTTCAGAGATTAATTTGGAGTAGTGAGATGTTAAACAGCCTTTCCAAGGTCAAACAGTTATTGTATATCAGATGTAGTATTTGAACTCTTATCTCCCTTATTCTGAGGACAATTATGCTACAATTGGTTCTTTTTTTTTCTACTAAAAATTTCTTTAGGAGTTAATCCTTTTGATAATACCTCCTTCCTCTGTTACCAGAGATAAAGTTGTGTACAGCCAAAGGATCCTTAGTCTCAGGAATCAGAAGTCATGGGTTCTAGTCACTTAGCTATTTAGCTTTTTAAGTTATTTAACATCTCAGAATCTCAGTTTTCTGATTTCAAAATGAATGCAATAAAATATACCCTATCTGCTTCATGAGAGTTTTATGAGGATAAAATTTTATACACACATACATATCACACACACATATAAAAATATATACCCATATTTATATATATATATGTGTGTATGTACATGCACACATACAATATTCCAAGGACCATATAGACAGCAGTTTTTATTCTGTGCAATTCAAATACTGAATAAATTGTTTTAAAAATATTTTAATGGGGCAGCCAGGTGGCACAGTGTAGAGCACCAGCCCTGAAGTCAGGAGGATCTGAGTTCAAATTTGACTTCAGACAATTTAACATTTTGTAGTTGCATGACCCTGGGCCACTTAACCCCAATTGCCTCAGCAAAAATAATAATAATAATAATAAAATAAAAAATATTTTCATGTCTTGCTTTGGTGAAAAGGAGTGTATTTATCAGAGAGCCTTATATATCAGTTGAATCGTCGATGCAGATTCTATCCTTTTTTTCTTTTTCTTTTGAGCCTGGATATTTCTAGATATACCCTCTCACCTCTCACCTCACTATCTACTTCTAGATTTATCCTCTAACCAATGAGTACAGTGCCTAAATATGACCCCTTATACAATGTTCTATTCCCATTATTTTCCAACTCTCTATTTAAAAAATATTTTTAGTATTTGGAATAAAGCCATCATTTTTATAACATGGTACAACAAAAATATGATTACACATGAAACTGCAAATCTGTTATGTACAGCTTGTTATTCCTTTTAAATAAATAATAGTTATCATGTGTATTTCTTTTTTTTCTTTCTTTCCTCTTTCCCCTCCCATACTAGAGATAGTCAACATCTTCATCTCTTCTCAAGGGCTAAAGGTCATCATTATATTAACCATGTTTGGTTTCATTTTATTCATTTTTTGGTTTATAGTATTCCACTCATTGTACATATTGTTTTCCTATTTCTCCTTATTGCACTTTGTCAATAAATACAAGACTTCCCATGTGCCTCTGAATTTTTCATATTTGTCATTTTATGTTATGTCGTATCCTATTATGTTCACTTACCATAATTTCTTGAACTTGAATGACATCCATTTTGTTTTCAGTTCTTTACTTTTCCTAAAAGAGCTTTTGTGAATACTATCATATATATATATATATATACATATATATATATGTACATATATATATATATATATGTCTTGTCCTCCTTGGGGTATTATGTTGAAAACTGAAATTTCTGATAAATTAAGTTTTTTTTAAACCTTTCTTTTTTATGGAGAGGTGGAAAAAAAGGTACTATATAGAGACTTGAAAGCTTTTATGATATAAGCTTTCTAATGCAAGTGGTAGTTTAGAACATTTTTCAATATTTAGACTAAGCATTTTCGATTTATATTAATTAAGTAGTTTAAAAAGCACAATTCTGAGTATGTTAGTAAGAAAACTTTTAAGTTCTTCCCTCTGAAATATGATGAATGGATCATCAATATTCCCATCATCTACTTGCTGGAATAATGCATTCCCCTCCCCACATTTCATAGGTCTGTCTACTCCATGTTGATTTAGGTAACAAGGAAGAATGACTTAGTACAAAACAGTAGAGGACTCTGAAATCCAGAATTGAAATGAAGACTGCATTCTGGGAAGCACCCTGGATATTTTATGGAGGGCTATTTCATTACTAAATGCACTCAGAATTATTGAGAGAATGGAGCAGGAAAGAGGAGGAGGAGGAGGAGAAGGAGGAGGCAGAGAAGAAGGAGGAAAAGGATGAGGAGGGGGAGGAGGAGGAGGAAGAGACTGAATTGCAACATTATAGAAAGGTGAACTATAAAGTACCATATTCTATTGGTAATGGTGAAGGAATCAGGCTTGCTTGAGGGCCATGGACTTCAAGCTTGAAAGGCCACCCAGTGAGGTGGTCAATATCCTAAATGTAACTGGCAATGAGATACACAATGTGCTAACACATGTTTATTGATAAACAAGAGTTACATATGTGAGCTGGTAGACATGTCCATTAAGTATCCTTAACCTTTCAGCCTTATTCAACAGCCTGGATTTGTTTTTGTTTAACATCTTTGGCAGTTCAGCTCCCTGAACTGATCATTTCCCAACCCAATTTCTCCAATCAGTTTGGCAAAGTTAGCCCCTTGGAGATAAACTGTCATTAAGAGCACTGGGATGACAGCTGTGTCCAGGAGGCTCAGAACAGAACAGAAATGTTTCTGGAGAGAAATGAAAGGTCAGAGACTCCAAGCTCATTTCAATGGAATGCTCTTTTGACCAGGTTTCTTATACCAGCCTATATTAAAATGTATTGTACCTGATCTGTCCATTGCAGACATTAATTATTTTGACAGGCAATGGGGAAATGCCAGGGAATGTGCAGGCTGATGAAAACAAAGCAACGATGCTTCTGAGGATGCACCTGACAGCTCTTTGGGGATCTTGAGGAATGAGAGCAGAATTATAAGGATGATTTCAAGTGGTGCAGCAATAAACTCAGGCAATTCAGAGTTGCAGAAGCTCATCAGATTTATGTTGAACTTCGAGCTCTCCTGCTCACAGAGGAGCTTCCTTTCATAACTTTTTTATGGCACAAATTTATATTAGCATGATGAGACTTCATGTTATAGGAAGGTATATTAAGTATGGATTTATATAATAAAACTTGATTTTATAGTCTGGAATGAATTATAGGTTCTGTGCCTTGCTTTTCCCCCTACAACATCTATGTCTGGAGGAGAGAATCTTGAGTTGGGCAACTAAATTAGCTTTGTGTTATTTCTATTCCTGTAATAATTCATTTTATAATACAGTTTTATTATTCTTATATAAGCATAGCACTAATATGAGTTTCAGCATAGTATAATGTATAAATAAAAAGGGATATTCTTGAAATCAGGAAGCTCTGAATTCAAATCTAATCTTGGACATATATTGACTCTATGACAGAAGATTTTTAATTCACCCATTTTTTAATCAGTGTCTGATTGTGACTGCATTTGGGGTTTTCTTGGCAAAGAGTAGTTTGATATTTTCTTCTCTAATTCATTTTACAGACATGGGACTGAGTTGAACAAAGTTAAGTGACTTAACTAGGATCACACAGCTATTGAATTATGCTTCATCTCTGTACCTTTACTCTAGCTGTTCCTTATGCATGGAATGCTGTCATTTACTTTCATCTCTTGAAATCTTGGGTTTCTTTCTGAAATCAGCTCTAATGCCACTTCTTCTTCTTCTTTTTTTTAACCTCTCCCCAGCTTAGAATGCCTTCTTTGATTAGTTTGTATTTGCTTTATAGATGGCAGATATCTTCTCTCTACCTATCTCTATATGATCTTTCCCTCCATTCTATTTTGACATCTGCACAGCATTTCAAAACTATTCTCATTTTAGTCTTACAACAGCTCTTTAAAGTTGATGATATTATTATCCCCATTTTATAAATGAGGAATGCGAAGCAAATAGAGATTAAGGCACATGCCCAAAGTTACACAATTAGTAAGTATCTGAGAACTCAGACCTTCTTTACTCTGGGAATTGTGTTCTAACTATCTCATCAGCAGAATCTAAAAGTGTCAGGGAAAGGACATAAGATATCCCTTGCAGTTAGGTTCATGGCAGTGAAGAAAAGGTTCAGCCTCATGAACATGAATGGCAAACTGTCAGGCAAGGAAGCAAGGTAGAACAGAACATATCAATCTAGAAGACAATATCTTGAGTGAAGCAAGCACAACAAAAATGATGAGAAATCAGGAGCACAGAAAATGTTAAGTTGGCTAGCTAAGGGGGAGAAAAGATACTTTAATCCTAAAAATTATAAGGAGTCACTAGAGTTGATTGAATAAATTAGGCAACTTTGGGGCAGCTCTATATGGTGGATTACCACGCCCCCCTTCCCCCCGCAGAAGACTCTGGATTTGCAATCAGAAAAACTCCTTCCTGAGTTCAAATCTGGCCTCAGGTAAATATCTGAGGCCTGGACAAGAAAGTTAACACTGTTTGGCTCAGTTTGCTCTTCTGTAAAATGATCTTGAGAGGGAAAACACTACAGTATCTTTGCCAAGAAGGCTCAAAATGAGGTCACGAAGTCAGAAACAACTGAAATAACTGAACAACAGCAAAACTGAGTTTGAGAATAGTATGTTAGCTGTATTGGAATGGAGAGAGACTAGAGGCTGAGAGAATAATAAAATGCAATTATAGTAGTTCCTAAATATAGGTACATTATATTTGATCGGTTTGGGGCTCAGAAGACCTGTGATTTAGTCCCAATGTTTGACATTCACTGTCTGGGGCTCTGTAACATCTTGCCAAGTCACTTAAGCTTTGTCAGCATAATAGTTTCTCATATGTTAAATAAGAGAGACAGAGAAAATAATTTCTAGGATTTTTTTTATTAAAGCTTTTTATTTGTATAACATATGTATGGGTAGTTCCCCAGCATTGATCTTTACCAAGCTTTCCATTACAAATTTTACCCCCAGTCCCCTCCCCTCCCCTAGATAGCAGGAAGTCCACTACATGTTAATAATATTGAAATACTTGACAAGTTATGCAAGAAAAATCCTATCTACAAGAAAAAAAAAGAAAATCAGAGAAAAGCAACACAATGCAAGCAAATATCAATAGAGATCATGAAAATGTTACGTTGTGGTCCATATTTCATATCCCTCTCTCTGGGTGTATATGGTTTTCTTCAGTGAACAATTGGAACTGGTTTGAGACAATTCTTTGTTGCAGAGAGCCATGTCCATCAGAATTGATCATCATGTAATACTGTTGTTGCTGTGTATGATGATCTCCTGGTTCTACTCATTTCACTCAGCATCAGTTCATGCAAGTCTCTCCAGGCCTCTCTGAAATCGTCCTTCTGGTCGTTTCTTACAGAGCAATAATATTCCATAACATTCATATACCATAATTTATTCAGCCACTCTCCAATTGATGGGCATCCCTTCAGTTTCCAGTTTCTAGACACTACAAAAAGGGCTGCCACAAACATTATTGCACATGTGGGTCCCTTTCCCTCCTCTAAGATCTCTTTGGGATATAAGCCCAATAGAAACACTGCTGGGTCAAAGGGTATGCATAGTTTGATAACTTTTTGAGCATAGCTCCAAATTGCTCTCTAGAATGGTTGGATCTGTTCACAGCTCCACCAACAATGCATCAGTGTCCCAGTCTTCCCACATCCCCTCCAACATTCATCGTTATCTTTTCCTGTCATTTTAGCCAATCTGACAGGTGTGTAGTGGTACCTCAGAGTTGTCTTAATTTGCATTTCTCTGATCAATAGTGATTTGGAGCAACTTTTCATATGACTAGAGATGGTTTTAATTTCATCATTTGAAAATTGTTCATATCCCTTGACCACTTATCTATTGAAGAGTGGCTTGAATTCTTATATATATGAGACAATTCTCTATATATTTTAGAAATGAGACCTTTATGAGAACCATTAAATGTAAAGATGATTTCCCAATTTGATGCTTCCCTCCTAATCTTGTCTGCATTAGTTTTATTTATACAGAAACTTTTTAACTTAATATGGATTTTTGTATTTTAAACCAACATTTATATTTATTTCATGGAAAACTTTCACTAAAATTTAAAATATTTTCTCTTTGACTATCTCTGATACCTTTCTTGACATATAAGATATCATCTTTCTCTTATGCAGAAATTTCATGGTAATTCTTGCCTCCCCCATATTTCTGTGTATGAAGTATGATGTGGCAATATATTTTATAAGCACAATCCAAATGGATTCATTCACATGAGTATTATTTTCTATTGTTGTGACTTAGGAAAGTAAATACTTATTCTAAATACACTCCCTTTGTCTCTCCAAATTTTAGGAACTTCTTCACAAGGTGTTTTTAGCTAATATAGGAAAATTTTAACAATGATTTATAGTTGTACCTTATGTCATTTTGAAAACGTAATATCCAATTTGGTCATATAGTTATTTCTAAGACTCTGATTAATTTGTAACTGTACTCCAAAATTAAATCAAATTTCAAAGTGACAATAATTTAATGTCAGTGGATATTTTGAAAAGGTTCTTTCACATTTTGCCCATAATCTCTCCTCCTACTTCATTCAACTTCCCTTTATCTTTTTCCTGACACATTTCAATAACCTAACTGATTTCCTTACTTTCTATTGGTTTCTCCCCCTCCCACCTATTTTATGTACCACTGAACCAGATTCATTGAATAGAGAATCATACAGCTGGAAGGGACTTTAGAGATTATGATTTTATTGATAAGGTCTGAGTAGAAAACCTAAGTGGTTTTATTAAGGTCACAGAGCTAGTTGGGGATATAACCAGATTAGATGTCTCATTTCCTCCTTCCTAATTCTTTTACTACCACATGCTATCTTCAACCTAAGGCTTAGTGTCAAATCACATAATTTACCTGTTTATAATATCAGCAGCAGGGACAGTAGTTAGTAGTCAACAAAACATTAATTGCTTACTATAATTTCCAGATACTGTGCTAAATGTTTAGGATAGAAAATACAAAAAAAAAGTCTCTACACCCAGAAGCTAATTTTCTAATGATAAAGACAGCATACAAATAATTATGAACTTACAAAATATTCAGTGTAAGTGGACAATAATCTTAGAAGTAAGGCAATAGCAGTGGTGAGGTTGGGGTGGGAAAAAATAAGTATACAGATAAGATGCCTGTAAAATCAAAAGAGAGGCAGTATTGCTTAGGAGATAGAGCTGACCTCAAAGTCATGGCCTCAAGTCCTAATTCTGAAATATGTATTTAAAAAAACTCCATTAAGACTTTTGGGACACCCTTCAATTCTATATTATTGAGGGTAAAAATGTTGTGCTGTATTTCTTTGCTTCCTCCCACAGTATTGATAATATCTTACATATGGTAGGTAGCTGACCAGGTTAACTCTCAAAATCATTTGTTAAACATCTACTGTGAATAAGGTACTATATTAATACTGACTGTGGTAATGGTAGGGGGAATAAAACAGTTGCTGCCCTCAGGAAACTTGTAATCTACCAGGGTAGTGAATAGATGTGGGTTGGAAAAGGGAAAAGAAATAATGTATAAAAATAAACAAATACAAAGTAATTTGTATACTACATAGTTTAACAACTGAAAAATAACAAAAGGCTTTTAACCAAGAAATTAACTCTGTAAGACCCTAAAAAAAGATAAGGATTCTTAGAGGTAGAGTTAAAGAGGGAATGCAGTTCATCTTAAGCACAGGGGATAATTTGTACAGAGGCAAAGAATTAGAGAGAATTTGTTGAACATTTGTTGATTAAATTTGATAAGCATCCCAATGGCATAATGCTGATATGAACATTTTTCATTTCAATGCATATATTTGTGTTTGTTTAAAAAAATTTACATCACTTCAGCACACCTAAAATCATCTATCACTTTATTTTGTTTAAATATAAAATTAAAAACCGTTTCCCCTTTCATTGATATTAATAATGTATTGAGTTGTATAGTGGGAAGAATACTTGAATGGGAGCCTGGAGACTAGATTCTAGTCTTACTACTGCAACTAAACAGCTGAGTGATTGGATAAATTATTTTGCCCTCTCTGTCATAGTTTCCTTGTCAATAAAACGAAGGAGCTCAATTATTTGATTTCTAAAATCTATTTGAACTCTATGAACCTAAATATTCATTGACTGACAGCCTGACATTTCTTGGCTGAGATAGGGACTTCCTTAGAACAAGACCTTTCCTTCTATGGCAGCTGATAAAATGAACCACCAGTGAAGGACAGGAAATCAGCTAATGTTACCACTGCCTTAAAGAAGTTGTTAAGTTAAGGCTTACACAGAGCCAAGGAATTTAAGCAAGGAAATAATTCCCCACAAACTGTTTTTGTGGGGGGAGATGAAAATATGACTCTTCAGTGAGATAGGGATTATCTCAGAATTTGTCCTTGATGTGGACCATGAAAGGCTTGGTGAACCTTGGATACTTACAGTGTCAGAAAACAATTCTTGCTTTCTATCAATGAAGGCTAGGTATAACTATGATGGAATCATCACAGAATCATAGACTTGGAAGAGGGATCAAAAGTCATCTAATTTATTCCATACCAGCGCAAGATTTCCCTCTATAGCATTCTAGACTGGACATCATCTAACTTACACTTGAATCCCCTTATCCTTGAAGAAGACTTGGAACAGCTCTAGTTAAGAAATTTTCCTTTAAAATGTGATGAAATCTGCCTCTCTGAAACTTCTACATACTCTTCCTATTTTTTCTCTTTGTGGGTTCTTCTTTCATTTGACAAATTTTATACAATCTTGAAGAGAGCTGTCATATTTAAGTATCAAACTCTCTCCCCACCCTACAATAGAAAAGGCCATTATTTGATAAGCATACATACATAGACATACATAATGTGTGTATGTAAAACTATGCTATACATGCTTCTATTTATCAATTTCTATCTGGAGATGGATAGTAGTTGATTTGAGTAGTTATAATATTCAGAATAACAGACATTCACAGTTTTTCTTTGAACAATAGTACTATTATGGTATGCAATATTCCCTTAATTCTGCTCATTTCATTTGTCATTATTTCATGCAAGTCCCATGTTTTTTTTTTTTCTAAAGTCAATCTACTCATCATTTCTTACAATAGTATTCCAACACAAATATTTACCAAAATATATTTAACCATTTCCCAGTTTGTAGGGATTCCCTCAAATTCCATTTCTTTGCCACTATAAAGAAAACTGAGAAGTAATATTTTCCATATTCTGCTAATTTACTTGTGAAATCTTGCTTTATATCTAGGTATATCTTGGTTAGTGATATAAGATAATGGTCTCTATTCACTTTATGCTAGATTGTTTTCCAGTTTTCATATCATTTTTTAATCAAATAGTTAATTCTTATCCCCAAAGTTTAGATATTACACTTTTTCAAATACAAGGTTTCTATAATCACTTACTGCTATGTATGTCTACTCTGTTCCACTCATCTACCTTTCAATTTTTAATCCAGTATCAAATAGTTTTGACAATTATTGTTTTATAATTAATGATCTGCTACTGCTAAGCCTCCTTCCTTTATTTTATTCCAATTAAATATTTTGATATTTTGTCTTTTTTGTTTTTATTCCTTCTGCAATAATATTCACATTTTATAATTTAATTAGCTGGCATTGAAAAGACAGATTAGGTAGAATTTCATTTTTCTTATATTATCTCTGCTCACCCATGAACACTTATGTATTTCTCCAGTTATTTACATCTGACTTTGTATAAAAAGTGTTTTATAAATATGTTCATGTACTTTCTGGATTTGTCTTGGCAGATATACTACCAGGTATTTTATGCCTATGTCTATGGTTATTTTAAATGAAGTATCTCTTATTATCTCTTCTTACATTTACATGGATATATTTTATACCCTGCTACATTGCTAAAAATTCTCAATCAACTAGCTTTTTAGTTTAATCTCTAGCATTTTCTAAATATGTTAACATATTGTTTGTAAAAAGAGATAGTTATATTGTCTCATTGCCCATTTTGATTCCTTCAATTTCCTTTTCTTTTCTTATTGCTATTGTTAGAATTACTAATACAATATTGAATAACATTGGTAATAACACGTATTCTTGTTTCACTCCTTATCTTATTGGGAAGGCTTCCAGTTTATTCCCATTACAAATAATTCTTGCTGATAGTTTTAGGTGGAAGTTTCTTATCATTTTAAGGAAAAAATCTCTTTATACCTATGCTTTCTGATGTTTTGAATAAAAGTTGAATATTGAATTTTATAAAAAACTCCTTTATCACATTAACTTTTTTTTTTGAAATTTATTGGGATATTTGCCTATATCCCATCCTGCAGCATCTTTTCATTTTCAACAGTTTTTCAAAAGTCACTAAAAACAGCTCAAAAATCACTACCAGATCTTTCTAGGTAAGTATAAAATCCTACCTTACCACCACTTTCCCCCTGTTGTTCCTTATTCTTAAAAGTAACAGTTCATAAAGGAAGTAATGAAGATAGAAACAATCCCCCATCTTAGGTATTCTCCTGTGCCCTAAATCATCAAATCCAATTCTACTACTCAAAGCTATCACTATTATTTCTCCTTTTCTCTTGAAGAAAGTTTACTTTAGTCATATTCTCATCATAAGTCAGATTCCATCTACTCTCACATAAACAATGAAGTTGAATTTATCTTCTTAAATTAAAATGTCAATTTCCCCTCTTCTGATGCTCATTTATTGTATATTTTACATAAGTATTTCAGGTTTTAGCGTTTACTACTGTCTCTATTTATATGATGTATTTTATTACAATTTGTCCTCTTTACCAACATTCTTCTCATATTTTCACCTGTTATTTTATCTTGTGGTTGGACTTTTCAGATGAATATAGAAATTTTTGTCTTCATTCATTTTTAATTTAAAATTTTCTTGATCTTCAGACAAATTTATTTTTATTGGCTTTCATTAGCAATATTATATCCAAGCTCAGAACTAATAATTCATTTATATCTTCAGTTATTGTCCAAAAATCCATATCATATCCTTCATTAAAAAACACAAAAATGATTCACTTCTCAAATCTTTTTTTTTCCTTTTGAAGCTCTTACTTTTATTGGAAATAGTATGAAAAAAAATCACTTGTACTTTTAAGGTGATTGGTCCATTCCACCCTAGAGTTTCTGATGATTTTACATGACTCCCTAGATATGTCCTGAGGCAAAGGGTATATGAAGGATGTCCAGGAAGATGCAACATTCTCTCAGAGGAAAGGAACTTTCCATGGGCTTTCCTTCATGGAGATGCTGTTCGATGATACCCCATTCCCCCATTGGGCTGAGACTTTCAATTTCATTCCTGCTGTTTTATCCTTCCCTTTTCCAACTTTCCCATTCTTCTGTAGCCTTTTAAAAATTGCTGAGTAATGATAATAGGTATTTCCCCTTATCAGACCCATAAACTTGATCAGATTATATCACAGGTTTTTTTAATCTTCACATTGTTAGGATCCTATCAGTCTGAAATTTTATCCCACAAAATATATTGATTATTGATATTTTGTAATAAGAGGGAATCCCCCTCTAGGTCCTAAGACAGAGCTCATGTTTTGGTTTGTGTACCCTTCTGGATCATGGGAGCTGGTAGGAGGGGTGATGGTGAGCTAGCACATTAAAGACTAGTATTCTTCAGTGTTAACTCAAAGGTCTTAGACTACTTGTTTTCTCTTCATGAATTCAGCTATAATTACCTCAGGTACATAATTTCAAGTTTGATTTTTTTCCTCTTATAATTTGTGGGAATTGGAAAACAAACAAAAAGCTTCTACTCCTCTATTCAGACCTGTGCTGAGATCCTTAGGCTCTATATCTGAACTTTCTGTAAGAAATACCCCAGGATTAGGAGAACAAGATGCATTTATAGGCATAGTTGGAGAGATTCTGGTGCAATTTTTTTGTTGTTGAAGGAACTTATAATTAATTCAAACAGAGACTTTAGGATATTAATTACTTACCATTCTGGTTTTTTATGCTAAAGGAATGTTTGATATAGCATAAACAAAAACATCTGTGTTAATTACTTTAAAATATTCATATATTCTTTGTCTAGCCTTAGAATTTTAAATTACCTTGAAAGCAGTTTCAGATAGGGAAAGGAAATTGGTAAAATGACATGATATTTTGCTTAGGAATTTTTTTGAATTTCTTTTGATGCTTTGAATGATTTCTGTAAGTCTTGCTTTTTCATTATTTCTCATTAAAGACTATTTTTTTCATACCACAATAAAGTCAGTATTAGGGATTCCAAGTCAGATTTCCTTCTTTATTTTGCTGGTTATCTGGCAATATTGGTATTCATTGATTAATGGACTAATTAATTAGTAGTAATCGAAGAACTGTATGGTAGAGCAAAAAGATGGGCTAGTTAAATGCCTAGGTGAAACAAAGTGATGACACAGGTACTTCACTGGTATCCCTTCAATGTTAGAAGAAAATAAGGAGGGGTATCAGCTTATTTCGTACACCTTGGTCTCACACTTATCTGAGAATATAAATAAGATTTACAGAATATAACTGGGTTACAATCTGAATTACTGGAATGAAATCCAATGAAATCAATGAAAATGCTGATCTGTTTGAATATTTTGACTAGCTAAGTGGAGAAAGATGACCAAGATATCTGACCAAATCATGATTTTAACATTTGTCTTCAAGATGCTTTTCTTCTAAGATCCTGCTATGATCTTCCCCCTTCTTCATTTCTTTGAAAAAAATAATTCTTGAAATCAGGTAGGCTGGGATATCAAATTGGCAACTAAGTGTTAATTTCTTTCTTTGTATATGTGTATAAAGTATGAATAGAAAATCGATTCCATGGAATTTCAATTCAATGTCTTCATTTTCATATTTCTGTCCCAAATGGACACTGATCATATTTGCCAGAAGCAAATCATATTGTGCACTTATGTTTAAAAAAAATACACTGATCAGTGTTACTAATTTGGTCCAAATAGTCACAAGATTAGGTGATATAATGTTACATAAGTCTTTTTATTCCAAAAATATGTTAAAGGTAAATAAAAAGGAGAGAGGACAAAAGAGTAAGAGGAAAATAAGTGATACAGGAAAAGAAAAAAAAATAACTAAGAAGAGAAATGGGGAGATTACTAGAAAGGAAGAGAATTTGGAGGAAAATGAGATTTAAATTATGCCCTGCTTTTATCACTTCTGAGTTTGAAGGACTTTAAGAACTTGGAAGAAAGTAGAACTCACTTGAAAGGGACAAATGCATTTGTTGAGTTATTTATGAATACTTTACATACTTTCTATACTGCTTATTGACCCCTTTGAGTCTTTCTCATTTTATGCACCTTTATGGAGTGAAATAAAGGGTGTTCAATGCCTAGATCTATGTATATATTAGGAAAATGTTTTCTATTGGTTAAGGTAAAGGAGACAGAAGCTTCAGAGGGAAATCTAATAGTATATTATTAATCACCACTTATATAATCCTTGAGTCAGAGATTCACTTGAGTCAAAGGATCTAGATATACTTTAGGCCATTTTTCTCAATTTTAGCTTATGTTCACCACTCATGAAATTTGGAATAACATGTTCATGGTACCCCATAGAATGCTGAAATAGTTCCTTACTTGTAAATTGTAATAGAATTTAACAAACTACCCTTGAATTAGCAACCATTATTGTTAGTCCTAATAACATGTAAACACATAATTCTATCTTTCTTGATCGTAGTTTTCCTATTACTAAAAGGTATATAAGGACTCTACAATTTAATGTTCTATAAGAAAAAGTCATGCAGTATGATATAATAATGATGCAATTAGAATTCATATAGTGCTTTATGATTTATAAAATGCTTTATAAAATATTATTTCATTTTATCTTGAGAGCAGCCAAGGAAGGTAGGTGCTGTTATTATGTGTATATTATAGATGAGAAAATGGAGGCAAACAAAGGTTAAATGACTTACACAAAGGTGTATAACTAGTAAGTATCTAAGCCTGAATTTAAATTCAGTTCTTCTTTACTTCAGGTCCAGTGTTCTATCCACTACATCGTTTACAAACAAATTATTATAAATTTTAATTATCCCAATATGCTGCAAAATCGGAAAAATGATCGTTCCTTTTAGCTACATAATATGAAATAACTGACTTTATCACTGAATTGACTAGGTTTTTTTTTTCCCAAGAGCTGTCTATGCCCAAGATAAATTCAGGAAATGTTTACTTCATACCAAACCAGCTGGTTGATTAAACTAAAGTACAGACAAAATCAATAGCTGATTAACTGACTTCTTCTCTTTCTTTTTGTTGGCATTGTATGACCACAGACTTGAGCAGCAGGGTGGTACACTGGATGGACCACTGGGTCTAGAGTCAAGAAAGATCTGATTTCAAATCTGGCCTCAGAGACTTACTAACCACGTGACCTTGTACAAGTCCTTTAATCCCTTTTGCCTCAGTTTTCTCATTTGTAAAAAGATTTGGTAAAGAATATGGCAAAACATTTCAGTATCTTTGCTGAGAAAACCCAAATGGAGGTATGAAGAGTTGACCGTGGATAAAAAACCAGTGAATAACAACAATAACAAAGCTATAAACTAAGGGGGGAGGGGATAGAAATTGTATCCAAACACAAGGGGAAAGGATAAAATAAATTATGCTTATGTGTCTCTCCTTGGAAATGGAAGAAAATAAAATGAAATATCAAAATATTCAATCTTTTTTTAGTGAACAAATACCAGCTTTCAATCTCTAACAGGGAATTAGAACACAATACAACATACAAAACCCTCCAGTATCTTGTGTTGAACTCTAGCATGAACATTTTCATTTGAAATGTATGTAGAAATTTCATTAAATAATATTTGCCTAACATTTATCAAACTGAGCCTTCAAAAGGTTTTTCTCCAGGCAAAAACTGCATAGAAAATGAAAATGAACTTGTTTCTCAAATCTGCAAATAGTTCTAGAAACCACTCAAAACAAGCAGCTGTCATCTCTAAATATCAAATGGCATATTTTATATTTGATGTCTTTGTTATTATTACCTAGTATCTACTAAAATCAGGCCTTCAACACCTCTTTTCTGAATTATTTCAAGAGCTTTTTATTTATTTAACTTTTTGCTGAGGCAATTGGGGTTAAGTGACTTGTCCAGGTCACATAGCTAGGAAGTATTAAAGTGTCTGAGACCAGATTTAAACTCAAGTCCTCTTGACTTCAGGGCTGGTTCTTTATCCACTGTGTCACCTAGCTGCCCCTCTTTCTTCTCTAGCCCATCCTCCATGGAACTGACAAATTGGCCATCTCCAGTCATCTTGATTTATATCTTGTCCATGGACCCAGATGGCTCTGGAGAGAAAGTGAGGCAGGTGACTTTTCACAGACCTTTTTCACTTAACTGCAATTCAATTGCATGTCATGGCATCACCTCCCTGATGTTAATCCTCTTTGATAATGAGAACAAACAACTAGATAGGAAATCACTTCAGTGGTTGCTATTGCAGCTCAGATAAAAAACAAAACAAAACAAAACAAAACAAAACAAAACAAAAACAAAATAAAACCTTAGTCTGGCATTTAAAGCCCTCCACAGATTCACTGCTGCCTACCTTTCCAGTCTTATTTCATATTATTCTCCTATTTACAATTTCCCTTCTAGTGAAATTGGCTTTCTTACCCTGAGCATTGCCTTGGACTCTTTGCACAAGTGGTCCCTCATATCTTGGATATTTTTTTTTGGCTTTTCCTCTCTGCCTTACTTAAATTCAAAATTCATAACTCCTTTATTTAATTAAAATCATAGCTTAGAAGCTACCTTCAACATCAGGTTTTCCTGAGTCTCTGCCTGTCCTCACTCTCCCTTTCCCAATCTCTGGGATTGTTTGCAACTTGAAATTCCTTTTTATTATATTGTTTGAATGTTATAGTTACTGTTTTGTGGACAAGAGAAAGAACGCTGGTTTGGGAGTCAGAGGACCTGAGTTCAGATACTTCCTATGATGTTTGCAACCTATGTGCCATTGGTCAAATCAATTCATATCCCAGAGACCACTTACATCATCTTTATAATGAGGTGATTGGACTGAGGTGCTTTCTAGCCCTAGATCTGTGATATTATTTTCTATATCTCTTCTAAAATGCAAGCTTCTTGAAGGGAGTAGAAGAACTTTTTGTGTGTGTCTTTAGTACCAAGCATAGAGGTCGTTTAATAAATGTTTGGTGTGTTGAATTGCTGAACTGAATTGGTGGAATAGACTAGCGAAAATGGCAAAGTATTAGAAAGTTTTCTGATAGAGAGAACTTGTCTCATTTTTTTTCTTTACTTCTTTACAATCCATTGGTCAAATGCAGCATTGGCCTTGCACAATATTAATTCCTTTTAAGGGCCCTGGGTTAGGATTGTCCAATAGAAAAGAAACAGTGCTCTGTGATTTGCATGAACTGATGCTAAATGAAATGAGCAGAATCAGGAAATCATTATACACAGCAACAAGACTATACGATGATCAATTGTGATGGACCTGGTTCTCTTCAACAGAGATGTTTCAAACCAGTTCTAATTGTTCAGTGATGAAGAAAGCCTTATACACCCAGAGAGAGGCCTCTGGGATCTGAGTATGGACCACAACATAGCATTTTCATGCTTTGTTGATGTTTGCTTGCATTTTGTTTCCCTTCTCAGGTTTTTTTTTCTTTCTAGATCTGATTTTTCTTGTGTATCAAGATAGCTGTATAAATATGTATACATATATTGGATTTGCCATATATTTTAACATAGTTAACATGTATTGGATTACCTGCCATCTAGAGGAGGGGGGAGGGAGAAGGAGGAAAAAATTTGGAACAGAAAGTTTTGCAAGGGTCAGTGTTGAAAAACTACCCATGCATATATTTTGCAAATAAAAAGCTTTAATAATAAAAAAAGAAACAATGTTCTGTATCTTTGAAACAACCCATTCAATCAAGTGGAGCAGCTGCCTAACATTGCTTCAACTAAACTCATTAGTCATTCAACTTGAGAAGAAAAATAAAAATCCAATGAGAAATGAGGATGTTGACAATGAACTCCTAATGTCTTTGAATGCTTTCAAATTCCTAAAGCCTTTCTTTAATGCATTTTACCTTCTACCCTTTATTCTAATGAAATCCTGAAGGAAAATTATTTTGTCTCCAAGAATTAAATCCCTAGTTACATTTGGTTTCTCATACCCTCAAGGTTTCTGAAAACTGTTAAATATATTACCTATCAATTTCTATATGCAACTCAAGGAGGAACATGAAAAAAGCTTAAACTCTGCTCAGTTAGTGCTTTCACACTTCAATATATTTCTTTTTCATAGGCAATCTTTTAGTGCTTCTTCCATTAAGGTCTGAGATCAGAGCTCTCTTTGAAGTAAACAGGGCAAATCAAATAAAGTCAAGCAACTTTTATTAGGTACTTAATATGAACTAGACTCTGTTAAGCACTGGGATGAAGGTCAGTTTTGATATCATGAAGGACCTCTGAATAGTAATAATCTCTTATTTAATAGGGCATATAAGGAATTCAGAAAATCCATTATTTTCATCTGTCTTCTGACTAATGGTTATGCATTGTAGGTATTTTGGAATTAGATCACCATTCTTAAAAGTAACCTGCTTTTCACTAATATGGGAAGAGTTAAAGTGAAATAGTGATTTTTACCACTTGGAGACTATTCCTTATCCTGGCTTACCCCCCACTATCTTCCTTCTCTACTCTATTGCTAATATTTTAGAATATCTTAGAAGGAGTTGGCTTAGTTTACTTGATAAGGGTCAGAAAAGAATTAAGTGACTTAGGAATCTCAAACATTTCCTTCACCTGCAAAAATAGATATTAAAAATATAGTACTTAAGTGGTAGTTTAGTTTTAGGGGCAGTTTCTCTTATGTTATAGAAAAATTTAGATTTAGATTCAAACTTCAGGATTCTATAGCCTTAGGAGAAAAGATGAATTCATAACAGAAGGTATTAGCAGATCCTCACAAATAAAAGGCAATGAGTTATTCAAAGAGTGAGTATTACTAAGAACAAGTCTCCACAGACAGTATGAAACAGTGTTTATAGGAAATGGATATCATCTCTTTCCCCTTGACACAAAGGAGTTCTTTTAGAGAAGTAGGGAGATTAAAATAGGTGTAAGAATTTGTTCTGGGGGGTGGTGGGGAGAAGATATGGAGAATGCCTCTAATTTATTTTTTAGAGAGAATCATAATGACAAAGTCTTAGGAAGTACAGACTGGGAACTTTAAGCTTGACATTTGGTAAAAAGGTAGACCTGTTGAGGTTTTTTTTTCCCTCTTGTAAAATTCAAAAATTCAACAATAGTATTTTAAATGCAGGGATCATGTAAATTGTCTATGTCTTGATAGTTTATATCCTCATATATTGTATACTTGCACAGATTTCTCTTTGGCATTGTAGGATAGGCAGATGCATATGGATTGTGAATTTCTCATATGTAAAAAAACTTCCTAATGCTTAGAAATGTCCAAAAAATGGAATGAACTGCTTCTGGGAACAAAGACAATAAATATTTCAGCCTCTGGAATCAGTGATGGAGGTAGGGGGTGGAGGAGGTATCTTGAAGAACAATCAGGAAATAACCACTTACAAGAGATGAGACATTTCTGCTCTGTTACAGCTTTTGCTACACGACCTCTGAGATTCCTTTCAGTGCTAAATTTATAGGTCCATGACCATTCCCAATTTTGCAGAGATGTGTATTGAAGGAAAAAGAATACAATATTAGTCTGTTTCTGTCGAAATCCATTCTTTTTTTCCATTGTACCCTTTGAAAGCCCCAATCTACTGTTTAAAAACAAAAACAAAAACACACCAAAAAAAAAAACTGATCTCCACATTAGTTTTCTTCCTTTTATATTCTTTCCATTACAACAATATGATTTCCTACTGAAGGTGATCTTTCTAATATACAAATAGGAAAATAAACATAGTTCTTATGTCTTTCACTCCTACTTTCCCTTCATCCTTTACTGCCATCATTAAGCAACTTCTCTTATCCATTTATCTATAACACTATCTAGATTGGGGTTGCTATTTCAGCTTACTCTACATTATCATTCCCCTAAAATTCTTTGTTCTTTCACTATTCATTCCCACCCTGACTTAACCTCCACTATCTACCTTCTGGGTTGCAGTTGTGAGCTACTTAATAGTGCTTGAGAAAGTTACAATAACATTGACTAAACAGACTACAACTATATGTTATCTAATCTCATCTGATTTAATTCTATGCTGCACAAGATTCTTTCACACTTCATTGATTTACTTTCTTTTAAAAAATATTTAGTGAACATTTTGTCTTTGCATTGTTTCAGTCATGTCTAACTCTCTGTGACCTCATTTGGGATTTCCCGAGGAAAGATACTGGAGTTTCCATTATGCTACTTCCTTCTCCAGCTCATTTTATAGATGAGGAACTGAGGCAAAGAAGGGTAACTGACTTGCCAAAATCATATAGCTAGTAAGTATCTGAAACAGGATAAATCTTCCTCACTCCAGGGCTGGTGTCTATTTGCTGGGTCACCTAGCTGACCACCGTGAAAATTTATTATTGCCTATTACATTTCATATGCTGTGATAGGTCTAGACCTCTTTAAAAAAATTCTATAAATTCAGTTACCAGGGCAACATTAATCTTTCCAGAGACATATTGACTATTTTATAGAAGACTATTTAAAAATTTTTTTTTTAAATGAGAAGTTGTCTGTCACTTCCCACTTCATTCCCCCTTCCCAGTGGGGATGGGGTGAAACTACCTGAAAGAAATGTGTGCAGCAAATTAAAACATATTTTCACACTGGCCATGTTCAAAATCATGTAACACTTTTCATATATATATATATTATTCTATGTCCTCTCCAAAAAGAAGAGGGCAATATTCTAAGTCATTGGTCCTTTTGTCTCATAGTTCATATTTGTTTGATGATCAGAATTTTCAAGTGTTTTGAAACTGTTAATTTTTATATTATAAATTACACTCAATTGTGCTCACTTCATTTTGTATCAGTTCGAAAAGTGGTTCAAATGATGCTTACTCCATTACCCCTTTCAACTTGTACCCCTCAATTATATGAAATAACAAGTCATCTACTTATCTTTCCCTCTTTTTTCTTAGTGTATCATTTTCCTCTTTCCTTTTCACATCATAAAGATATAATAAAAATTACTCCCAGGCCTTCCCTCTTATTTTACTCCCTCTATAACTCTTGTTGGCAGAACTTAGGGTTTACTTCTTATTACCACTTTCCCATTGAAATGCAAATACTTTATCCTTAAAATATAGTTTCTGTAATTGTTTACCTGCTTTTTATCTTTTCATATTTCTGTTTATTACAATGTTCATATTTCAAAGTTTCTACTCAGCTCTGGTCTTTTCATCAGGAATGCTTGGAAAACCTCCATTATTCAAAAGTCTATTTTTTTTTCTCAATAGCACTGCATTCAAATTTTCTGGGTAAGTTATTCTTGACTAGAAGTCTATATCATTAGCTTTTTGGAATATTGTTTTCTTTTTTTTTAATTTTTCATCTTATTTAATAGAGTACATTATGAGAAATACCATGCTGGTTGAATTAAAAGCCAGAATTAAGGTTGTTGAGAGAAATATCATCTCAAAAATATTAGCTAAGCAGACAATACTTCTCTGATGATATAAAGTGAAGAATAATTTTTTTTTCTTTTAAATTTTATTTTATTTGCATAACATATGTGTGGGTAATTCTTCAACAATAAACCTTACATAGCTTTCCATTACAAATTTTTCCCCCCAACTCCCCACCCCTCCCCTAGATGGCAGGATATCCAC